>JABUQX010020562.1:22500-27350 GCA_015478945.1 Trachelipus rathkii | reverse complement strand
GGAAGAGAAGAGAGAGAGAGAGAGAGAGAAGAGAGGAGAGAGAGAGAAGAGAGAGAGAGAGAGAGACGAGAGAGAGAGAGGACAGACAGAAAGAGAAAGAGAGAGAGAGAGAGAGAGAGAGAGAGAGGAGAGAGAGAGAGAGAGAGAGAGAGAGCAGGAGAGAGCAGAGAAGAGAGAGAGAGAACGAGAGACAGAGAGACAGAGAGACAGAGAGACAGAGACAGAGAGAGAGAGAGAGACTCTTCCTTGATGAACCATCATTCCAAACACTGGGATTTGTGAGTCAAAAGCAGAATTTTGAATGCCTTTTAGGCACATGAGTTTAATATATTAAAAATGAAAAGCTCGGATCGTCCATTTAACCAAGTTCAATATAGGAAACCATAAGCGGCGGAGAAGCTACAAAAATTATTGCTTTTTATAAGGGAAAATGAAATTGTTTAATTTCGATAACAGCTCTGTAAGAAATTAATTTTATGGATTAAATTTGTAAGTTTAAATATTTAAAAAAAAATATAAATAAATAATTCACTTCTTTTGTAGGGCATGCACTGCCTCACCTTGCCTACTCAGAGGGCACGTCCCTGATATATATATATATATATATATATATATATAATATATATATATATATAAATATATATATATATATATATATATATATATATATATATATATAATATATATTTATTGTTTTTTTTTTTTTTTTTTTTTTTTTTTTTTTTTTTTTTTTTGATTGATTGTACAAGGATCTCCACACCACATAAGTATGCGGCTAGACCGTGTTAGCAAACTAACGACAGGGGAAATACCTAACGAAACGAAAGAGGAACAAGACTGAGATGGTTAGATCTTATACAAGATGTTCAGTTCCAAGAGGAAGGCAAAATACGATCACTACGAAAATGAAATGATTCAGATAAGATATGCTGAAGGCGATGCTGAAGAGGTATAGTTAGCACGTCAGGAAAGAACTTGCTTCGAAGGGTCGAGATGGCAACACAATCCACAAAGAGATGAACGACAGTGAGAGGACAACTGAGGAGCAAAACGGGCAGGTCGGGGGAACCCCCCGCGACATAAGAAATCCATGGGTGAGATTTGTATGACCCAGACGCAATCGAGCCAAGACCACCTCCAGGAGGCGACTTCTTAAACAAGATGAAGACCACCGGCCAAGGACGGGTTTTGACATTCGAAGTTTGCGCCACGACATCTCGCCCCAATAGCTGCCAGCCAGAGAGAAGCCCGACGCCAAAGAGATCGAGAAACCGTAAGCAGGGAATGCCCCAGGCACAACAGCTGGAGGAAACGTAACGGCACTCGACGATCCTGGTGCAGCCAACCTGTTTGCTTACCCCATCGGCCAGTTCGTTGCCAGGTAAACCACCCACATGGAGGGAAACCCAAACAGAACTCAATGTGCGTGCTGCCTAGGAACAAGCAGAGGGACTGTGAATGGCACAGACCAACGCGTTACGGTTTGACCGGTCAAGCAACGACTGGAGAGCGCTCCAAGAATCAGAAAAGATGGTATAATTACCCCCACGGGCGAAGGTACTAATCCTGTTCACCGCCATGGACATTGCTATTATTCAGCTGAAAAAAAAAAACAGAGCAAATAGCGGTGGAAGGTATGGATACAGTGATGTCCGAACTCCCACCCCTTTCTCGTAACCGGCTTTGAACATCGGTGTAAAACGCTATAGAGTCGCTATGACCTTCGCGTGAGACACAAACGAATCCCTCAATACACCGGGTGTTGCCCTCCGACTTATTCAAAGAGGGATCCCACTGCAGAGAGCAGGAGGCGGAGAGACCCACTGTGAACGGGTAGAGGTAAAATCATATTTGCATGGACGATTGCTGCTGAGAAGTTCGAGATAGCGCAAGATGAAGTAACAACCCAGCAAATGGCAATAAGAAGGGTTTGACGGACACGCTCTATTTATAGTGTCAAAGCCGACGAGAGGAACCTGAAGACGGATGAACAGGGAGCACATGAGCTGCCTTCCCTCAGCAGGGATAGGGGCATCACCCGGCCTCCACCTTCCAGGCTCTCCCTCGGAAGCGAACGTTAGGCACCCGTGCAATTCTCAGACCTTCAGCTGAATGGGCGTCAAGAAGCGAGTGAGGACTGAAGGTCTGCCATAAATACTCATTCGGCGCCGACTCTGCTTGGACTCAGCTCGGCCAGTAAAGGTGGAGCATGAGTTTTTTCTGCTCCGCGCCCTAAGTCTTGGAGGTGAGGTGCAGTAGGAGATCCAAGGAACGGCGGCAATTAGCTTTGAGGAGAGCAATATGAGGAAGGTACGTGAGGCGCTCATCGAGCAACAGACCCAAGAACCGCACCCTCGGCTCCACATGGATAGGGGAGCCATAGAGGCGTAACATTGGAGGCAATTGTAGGCGACCCCTACGACGAGGATTTTTCCGGAAAAGCACGGCTGTAGTTTTCGACGTGGAGAATGTAAAGCCCGCGCAGAACACCAAGAGGAAACCCTGTCAATGGCAACCTGAAGTTGACATTAAATACAAGGAAGTTTAGCTCCAGAGACGTACAGGGCAAGATCGTCAACATAGATGGAGCAGCGCACTGAGGTCGGGATGGAATCGACAACACCATTGAAACCAATAGCGAAAAGCAACACGCTCAACATGTACACTGCCCTGCGGCACCCCTTCGTCCAGGACAAAACGCCTCGACAGCGTGGCACCACAACGGACCTGAAATGAACGATCCGACATCAACAACTGAAGGAATAGAGGAAGTTGCCCCCTAAGTCCCAAGGAGTGGAGGCTCCGCAAAACCCCCAACCTCCATGTGCTATCATACGCCTTTTCGAGGTCAAAGAAGACAGCCAAGGTCATTTTGTTGGAAGCAAATGACTCACGAATGTCGTGATCCAACCGAAGGAGAGGATCCTGGGTGAGCGATGGCGACGAAAACCAAATTGGTAGTCGGAAAATCATGAGTTGCTCCAACGTGGAACAAGACGGAAGCCACCAATCTCTCCTGAAGCTTACATTGTATTGCAGTCAATGAAATAGGCGCAGTTATCGTCGAAGAAGTCGGATCCTTCCCAGGTTAGAATGGGACAATGTATGCAGCAGACCAGACAGGAGGCGAAGACCCCATCCACCCATTCATCATTCGTACATACAGCAGACGACAGGAAGCGCAGATCCCATGACGCATGTCGAGCATCCTGAAAGGAGATCGCCGTCAGAGCCAGGGTGCCTCCATTCCCCGCCCAAAGCTTGAGGCGTCTAGGAACTCGGCCCTGGTGAATAGCCGTTGTATGGAAGTCGTTCCAGGCGAACAGAAAATTCAGGACAACTCCACCCCAAAGCGACGAGAACGAAAAGTTCGATACCGAGGAGCCGCTGGAAGCAGCGAACGTCGAAAGTGATGTAACCAAAAACTCGTCCGCCACCATACCCAGAGCAGAGATGACATCAGACAGTTTGCGGGCCGTAACGCAGGAATAACTAGCCGATCAGAATGGGTTTTCGAAAATTTTTCGCACCTTTAAGTGGACTGATGGATAACGGCTAGAAAAGAAATCTAAACGTGGAAGCGTATGTGCGGAAAAACTGTGCCGCCAAAGCCTTAAACAGAATCAAGTGAGGTGTGGAGTCTTGTTTAACAGTTTATACAACTACGCTTTCACGATTTAGCAGCACAACTCCTGTTCCACCAGGGGGTTGTTTGATTCCCGGTCCCCAGACGAACGGGGTATTATGCTCCGTGCACGCCGAAAGGATACCTCCTGAAATAAATGAAGCATCCGCCGCGACGCGAAAACACGTTAGTTGCAGAAGATGGAAAAGTCTAATAGCCACTGACTTGAAAGACAGACCAGTCTGCCCTGCATTAGCGCAGCCAGAATAAGGTGGTAGCTGCGAACTGGGGCCGAAGGATGGTTGGTATCACGATAGGGTAGTGGTCACTACCACAGAGGAAAGACAACCTTTCCCACCCAAAACGATCAAAAGACGAGATGGAACACAACGAGACGCGTCAACAATAGGAAGAAGTGCCTGTCATCAAACGTTCAAAGGTCGTGAAGGCCCGTGTTCGAAGACTCCCATATGCGAATAAATCCTGCAAATATACTCAAACAGCACACCCAAGACGCCAACCAGCATCGGAGCGACGTAACAGAGTCTCCCCACAATAAGGATGCGGAGGTTAAAGTCACGAGCGAGACAACATGGCGGGTCGCGGCAAGACACGATGAAAAAATCGACGAGCGTCCCTTCTTGGCTATATTTACAGCTGCGGGCGCAGTGCTACAACCGAGCACAGCGTAAGCGGCGTGTCAAGATGGATACGAGCCGCCACGGCATGCAGCGGAGTAGAGTGGAATGGAGAAACAATGGACAGACCGCTGAAGCAGGATCGCGCCCACCTCTTCACGATGTTCCACGATTCAGGAATAAAGGGGCTCCCTGTACCTGAAGGTTGCAAAAGGTCACGGTCACGAATTGCAACTCCTGTAAACATAAACAGCAAGGCTGATGCATCGACAAAGTAATCTCTTCAAATCTGTCGTAATTAGCAATCTATCCCGCGCAGTCTACATTGTGAGAAAACGTGCATAAACGGACACATAATCAATGAGTCCACGATCCGTCGCACAATCTAGTCACGATGTTGGGATGGGCAGGTCTCTTCTCAGAGGTTAGAGCGGAAGGCCGTGCAGCCGTCGGACGACCCACGACAGCAACCCTCAAACACCGGGAGGACGAAGAAAGATCACGCAGCAGAGGCATATAATGGTGGACCCCCTGTTTACGAGAGGGGTTCCTGGGCACATCAGGAGAGGGCTCGCCAAAGGCGCGCC
>JABUQX010020562.1:5000-15000 GCA_015478945.1 Trachelipus rathkii | reverse complement strand
CAAGGCATGTTAGCTGAAAACCTGACTTAAATTTTAAGTTTTATATTTTTATATTTTTGTTTAAAACACAGATTTTCCTCCCCAGCGATTTTTTTTTTTTTTTTTTTTTTTTTAGTAGTAGAAATATCAATGCTAACCTAGGCCCTTCCTAGCATCACCTCATGAAAGTAGGCTTCTTTTGAGAACAATTTTTTTTGTAGTAAAGTATATTTGGTCTCAAGAAAATTTTATTTTCTTTTATTAAAGTTTCTTTTTTTTGTTTAGCAACTTTTGGGTATGACAATTAGGCCAATTTAAAAATGCCAGATTTATATATTTTTTTTTTTTTTGGTGGATGACATAAGAAATTTATAAGCAAATGTGACGACATTAGTATAGGAAAATTTTTATATTAATGATAAAATTTTGATTTTCATTTTTTTTTTTTGAAAATTGAAATGTAAGATAACTTTGGCAATATGTTTTGAAAATCTCATTTTCTCTTAACATACTGAAGTTAGTTTAGTTTTACAGTTTTTCCTTTCTGAGAAATATTTTTTTTTTTTTGTTTTTTTAAGTTTTATAAACTATAAAGTTGATAGAGCCATTTTTAATGTAATTACAAATTACAAAATTAACCTTAGTAAATTTTTAAGAAAATTATAAAAAAAAAATATATATTTTTTTTTTATTGGTTTTTCTTATTAAAGTTTTGTACCCAGAGTGAAATAATAATAAGATTAATAAAGTAATAATAATAATAATAATAATAATAATAATAATAATAATAATAATAATAATAATAATAATAACACGGACAGCAGAAATTTTAATAGCAATGATTATAATAATTAGAATTAATAATTACCATACTTAGTTTTAATTACTGGCATAGAAACGCCTTAATATTCTTATCTTTGATTCAGGGGAAATGCAATCTGTATTTTTTTTTGGTATTAAAATTTATATACATTTCTTGGTAATTATTTACAGTAAGTCCCTTATAACAGATTTTTATGAAAATCACAGCATAGACTCTAAAAAAATAGTGATGAAAAATAAAATAAAAAATTTTTGTCAGTCTCTTTAGGAAAAAAAGTTACAGACTGGCAAAGTTGTGAATAACCCCATAGGTTATTTTTGTTTTATCGCACTGTGGAATCAAGAACGTCAAAAAAAAAAAAAAAAAAAAAAAAAAAAAAAAGGTAGGCTAGTCATAGTTGCCAGATAAACTGGGCCATAGTTGCCAGTATATACACTAGACCATAGTTGCCAATATATATATATATATATATATATATATATATATATATATATATATATATATTATATATATATTATTATATATATATATATATATATATATATATATATATATATATATATATATATATATATATATATATATATATATATATATATATATATATATTAGAATATTCATATATATAGACATATATATGAGATACATATATATATATATATATATATATATATATATATATATATATATATATATATATATATATATATTTAATTAAATTTATTTTTATATATATATACTTATATATATATATATATATATATATATATATATATATATATATTATATATATATATATACAAAGGTGGGCACCGTTTAATGAGAAAATTAACGTCGTTAATTTTCTTAATCGTTAACAAAAAAAATTAACGGCGTTAATCGTTTATCGGTAAAGAATATAGCGGAAGTTAACGTTAATCGTTAACGTTAACGTCTCAATTTTTTTTTTTTTACAGTTATCACCACCACTCACGGGCAGAGCCCTATTCAAGGAGGGGGTGTTGCACGCCAAAATTTCATCCGTTAGCGCAAATTACGCAGATGAACATAGACGCAGGCTTTAAAGTGAGGGAGATTAAATTCAGCAGGAAACACAGAAGATGAAAGAGAGTTCCACAGAACAGTGGTGGAAGAAAAAAGGAAACACCGCAGCAAACTAGCCTAGAGTTACCAATATCTACACAAAACTCGTGCGCAGATACAGCACCCCTTGTGCTACTAGGGAGTCGTAAAGGTGGTGGTACGCGAGTGGTAAGTTCCCTCGAACACCTGCCGCTGCGATACCTATAGAAAAGAGATAAAGCACCAACATCGCGCCGCAAAGATAGAGGTTCAAGTGAACTGGAAAGTACATAACAGTTTATAAGCCTTTTGGCTTTTGACTCGACCCTGTCCAAAAGCCGGGTGAAACCAGAGCCCCCCAGATATGAGAACAGTACTTTATACAAGGCCGGATGAGACCCTTGTATAGCTGGAGTAACTGAGAAGAGGAAAAAAAGTCTCGCAGTCTAAACAGAACTCCCAGTTTCTTTGAGACGCCCCAGCAACCATTGTGATGTGTTGTTTCCAAGACATTTTTTTTATGTTAAGGCCCAAGGATGTTATATGTTCAACAAAGAGAGAGAGAGAACCGTCAAAAGAGTTAGGAAAGTTAGAAGGTATTTTTATAGAAGGAGATTTGTAGAAGTTGGGGGTTTTTTAAAGGAATTGAAATTTCACAAGGTTGAGACGACACCCACCCGCAAATTCTATCTAGCAGCGAGGAATAGAATCTGAAAGATTAAGACGAGAGGCAATTCTAGAAGTAAAAGAGGATGGAGCAGAATGAAATGATTTGAAGAAGAAGGGTCGAGTCATCGCATATATGAGTGGATAGAGTTAGATGTGCAGGTGAGAAGATCATTAATGAAAAGTAGGAATAAAGTAGGAGATGAGACGAAACCCTGAGCAACTCCACTATTACAGAAAAAGAAAGCAAGAAGATTCGCTCCATCAACCATAGCCGATGTTTAGCACTTGAAAGAAAGCTAGACATAAGTAAGCAAAGAGAAGGAGGAAAGGAGGGGAGCTTGGAGAGCAATGATGCGTGCCATACCCGATCAAATGCTTTGGATATGTCAAGCGCCATAACGCAAGTCTCCCCGAGTAGTTCCTCAAGAGCGGAAAAACCATAAATCGGTTAAATAGAAAGTATATCGCCAGTAGACTTGAACACCAAAAGCCGTACTAGCGATCGGAAAGAAGAGAATGAGATTCCAGATGGTCTAAGACAGGGGTGGCCAACCTTTTGCATACCATGCGCCAATTTTTTCACAGACGAGTTCAGATGCGCCATACAACTCATAATAGACATAATTAAATTTTTTAAATAATTTAATATTTCATATATATATATATATATATATATATATATATATATATATATATATATATATATATATATATATATATATATATATATATATATTATAAAATATATATATTCTCTATTATTTATATATTTATATATATATATATATATATAATATATATATATATATCACAAAATATATGAATTCTCTATTAATTATATTTTTAGAATTCTTTGATTTAAAAAATACGGTACTAATTACTAATATGCTCACTTATGAAAAAAATAAAAAGCATATAATTAAGAAATGTGAGAGACACGTCCCTATCACTGAACACTGATAAAACAAAATTTCAAACTGATGATCATTGCCGATGTTTTATTACTCGGAAATTTAAAATCATTTTACATTTTAACTGGTCCAGGTCAGCATATTTCTTACGATCGAATTTATTTAATGAAAACTAAAAATTCATTTTATATCCAGAAATTTGTTAAATCTGGCAAGATATAAAGAAGTATGTAACAAATATCATAATGTTTATGCATTTTTTTTTGTAGCGTCGACTCTCATATTCAATATATTTTCCCGCCAAAACTCATGTCTGAGTTTTGGCGGGAAAATATATTGAATATGAGAGTCGACGCTACAAAAAAAATGCATAAACATTATGATATTTGTTACATACTTCTTTATATCTTGCCAGATTTAACAAATTTCTGGATATAAAATGAATTTTTAGTTTTCATTAAATAAATTCGATCGTAAGAAATATGCTGACCTGGACCAGTTAAAATGTAAAATCTCCCCAAAAGTAGCCAGTAGCAATGCGCCACTTATAATCATCCAATGCGCCACGTTTGGCGCATGCGCCACGGGTTGGCCAACCCTGGTCTAAGAAGTGAGAGTTGAGAAGGGTTTCAAAGATCTTAGATAGAATAGCAAGTGAGAAGCTATAGGGCGAAGTTAGAAGGAGTCAGATGCGGTTCCTTTTTTCGAATAGGTTGAATGTTGTTGCAGTGCTTCAACACTGAGGGGAAAGTTGCTAGTATTAAAACATAGAGCAACTATAGCTTGAACGAGGGTTGGTTGTCAGCACGTAAGCACCATTGTCCCTCAAAACTCGGTTTTTTTCCAACCCTGTGTTAAACATATACTAAACTGGATAATAACCGAGTAAATATAAACACATTTTAAGCCATTGAGAGGGAGCCGTTAGGAAATCTTTGAAAAAAAAAAAAAAGTTATATCTCAAAAACTACAATCGAATTCTAATACAATTTAAAATTCTGAAAGAAAATATTTTATAAACTCGTAAATTAAGTTAACGGTTAACGGATGTAGGGGAAAATTTTAACTCGGTTAATAGTCCGTTACTTCTTTCGAAATTAACGAAAGCGTTAAAAGTTAACGAAAAATTTAACGAGTTAATTAACGGATTAACGCTTTTAATTGCCCACCTTTGCAATATATATATATATATATAAATATATATAATATATATATATATTATATATATATTATATATATATATATATATATAATAATATATATATATATATATAATAATATATAATATATATATATTATATATTAATATCAGAGCTGGCGTTGCGCCACCGAGTTGCGCCTATGGCGCACTATCAATTTGTAGGCGCCAAAGGCGCATAGGCGCAACAATTTTTAAAAAAGCGGACTAAGCAAAGGCGCACAGCCAATTCTCTGCGCCTATAGCCGCGCCTATGAACAAGAACAAAGCATTTTTTTTACCCTTAAAAGCTAGAACTTAGAAGCGTGGCAAACTTGTATCATTCTAAAAACCAGTGTAAAAGTTATATATATATATATATATATATATATATATATATATAGTATATATATATATTATAATATTATATATTATATATTATATATTATTATATATATATATATATATATATATATATTATATATATATATATATATATATATATATATATATATATATAAACTAGGTTCAGTAGTTCTGAACCTACAATAAATTGGCAAACTATGCTTGGAAAATTTTCAACTTCGTCAGCGCTCGTGCTGAACCTCCTGGGGAAAACATGGACCACAAAGACATGGAAGGAGTAGGACGTGTAGATATTAGTTTTACGGTGTTTTAATTACAAAAATTAATAAATGTGTTTTCTTCCTTATAAAGCATGCTTTTATTATCGCACTAAAGTTTACTTTGCAAATAAATTTAGCAAACAGCACCGGCCGGCGAAAAGTTGCAGGCGCAAAGGCGCATATGTCGCAAAGGCGAATAGTCGCTAGGCGCATAGGCGCTAGGCGCACTAGGTCCGACGGCATAGGCGCATAGGCGCACTCAAAAAAAATTATAGGCGCGCCAAGCTCTGATAGTATATATATATATATTATATATATATATATATATATACTAATATAATTATTATATATAATATATAAATATATATATATTATATATATTATACATTATATATAAATATATATATATATATAAAATGCGACCCCAACAGAAAGATTTCGTCTAACCAAAAAAATTGGATATGTTCCCAAAACGATATATTCCAAAATATTTGATATATGTATATCGATTATATCTAAGATACCGAGGCGGTGAAATATATTATTCCTATAAATATTAAAGGCGCCATATTGGTTCCACTATAGTTTAAGAAATTATTTAGATAGAGATGTGCGATTGTATTTAAACTCCATTCGCTTGGTTTCCGCGGAACAAACTGCCCTCCTTTTTCATCAAAATGCTATCGTCAAACAGATCTATCCACGGTTCGGTCTTTCTATTCTGTCACGCCAATTTACTCTGGATGAAGGCGTTCCGCAGGGTAGTGTTTTAAGTGTACTACTATTTGCTCTCGTATTTAATTATATTGTTTATTAATTACTTCTATTCCAGCGAGTCAATTTTTCTCTCTATGTCGATGACCTTGCATTATACATAGCCGGTGCCAGGCTGTCTTTTCTCGAACGGCAACTTCAACTAGCTATTGAAAATATTTCACAATGGGCTAGCTCCCATGGCTTCCATTTTTCTCCCAACAAAACCTCAGCAGTGCTTAAGAAAAAAGGGAATTCAAAGAACTTGCCACCTTCTTCCAGCGAACCTAACCTTATATGGTTAGCCTATTCCTGTTACTTCACAGGTCAAATTTCTTGGACTCCTTCTAGATTACCACTTAACATATGCACCACATATTAAACACCTGAAAACAACTTGTCATCGCGCGCTTGACCTATTACGTCATCAAAATCAAAATCTTGAGGTGCTGATCGCAAGTCCCTTTTACGCCTCTACATCGCCCTAATCCGACCGAAACTGGACTATGGCTGTGCAGTATACGGCCAGACCTACACAACACTACTACACCTATTAGATCCCATCCAAAATGAGGCGATCCGAATTCTCCACTGGAGCCTTCCGATTGTTCCCCCGCAGGGTGAGCTTTGAAGTTGAAGCCAATGTGATGCCACTCTCTCTTCGGAGAGAATACATTATGTGTACAAGCTATCTTCGTTTCCAAATTCCCCAATACCGTCTGCTCTGACACAGACTCTGCAGAAGATACCTCAGAATCCTAATTACTGGCCATTTGCATCACGGTTCATAACATCTTTAATTTATAACTTACTTAACATCCCTTTGCACAAAATATGCTGCCTTTCTCTTTTGACGAAGGGTACACACCTTGGCTATTCCCGCTCCCACCATTTGCTGGCCTGGACCACTCTTTCCAAAATAGCCATCCGGCTCCTGTTAAAATCATTGCCATTCCGGTCTCATTCCGCAGTGTCCATGATGAGTTTACTCCAGTTGTTACTGATGACTCTAAACAGGGAATCAGTTGTGGCGCATCTGCTGTCGTTCCTGACCGCGACCTCTTTCCCATACCCTCCCCCTTCATGCTTCAATTTTTTACGCAAATTAATGGCTATAGTGATTGCCCTTTCTCGAACAATTCCTTAACCAAGACCGCTCTTATGTCATTTATTCAGATTCGCCTCAGGCCGCTCCAGGCGTTAAACCCCCTTATTCTAAAAACACAATGGTATCCGCTGTACAACAATTTCTTCGGCTGCTCCATTCCCGGAAGAAACAAATTATTTTATGTTGGACCCCCTCTCATGCAGGAGTAACTGGCAATGAAATCGCTGAGAGAGAGGCCAAAATGGCCACCTCCTCTTTCCGGAGCTGTCCAGGTATCTCCCAGATGCCATTCGACAAGGCTACCTACCTCCCATCAACCGATTACTATCCTGCTCTCCTACAAGGTTTTCGATCTTATTGGCAAGAGCGCTGGACGAATCATCAGCGAGGAGCGAAACTTAGAAATATAAAGCCGATCATCGGTGAATGGTCTTCCTCCCACCGACGAAAGCGCTTACACGAGTTGATACTTGCACAGCCTCCGTATTGACCACACCAATATCACTCACAGTCACTATATGTCACGGAACCCCCCTCCCATTTGCAAAATTTTTGTCCGTTGCCACACCCCTCCAAATCTGTCGCCATTAATTCATTTGATGTCCCCTCAGCTGGACCTTATTCGCGCGTCGTCATTTTTTCATATTTACGGTCCATAACACCTTCTGAAAGATTATCCCATATCTTGTCCGAATCTTCCCACTTTAGCAGTAACCCTATTTTCTTGTATCTTCAAGAAATGAATATTCTTTATAACATTTGATTTTGTTATGTGATCTTAGGACTATTTATAATACAAAGGTATAATTTTATTTATTTTTTATTTATTTTTGACTGACTGAATATTCATTTCCTCATCCAAATCTTCCTTTGACACTTGAAACATATATGACAGGGCATATCCCATGGTGCTGATTTTTCAGCCCAGCATGGCCGCTTCTTGTGAGCCGTGTGGCCCTGTACACCGACCCAAAAAAAAAAATTATATATTATATATATATATATATAATATATATATATATATATATATATATATATATATATATATATATATATATATATATATATATATATATTATATATATATATATATATATATAATTTATATATATATATTATATATATATATATATATATATTATATATATATATATATATATAATATATATATTAAATTGACGGCAATAAACAAGATAGAAAATAAGGTTTAATTACGGGATGATAAAGAAAACCAGCCTCATCTGCATGGGGTCGAACCACTGAATGCTGCAACTGAGAAACAACATACTCGATGTTGGTGATATGGCCTCGACAGGAGCTAAAGAACGACCAAAATTTGATTACCATCAATGTAATAAAATATTCTGCCAGGATGATGGTTAACATGCATGCCGGTTAAACCGGAGCCTGGTTCGAGCAGTCATTGAATACAAGATAGATCGTTTGTGTGACGCGATTCTTGCAAAATTAGCACATGGGAGGAGACTCCTTTGACATAAGTGGCAATGTGAGTTTGATGTGGCCAATGAAGGCGGGTAGAGCTAACCTCTTGGGAACGGAAGCATCTCTTGCCAGAGGGATAATCACCCAAATAAGGCCTAATAAGACAAAGCTTAGCATCAGATGAGGCCTAATTAGACAGAGCTTAGTATCTTTGATCAGGACTCCAACAATCTTGCCAAAAAAAGATCGAAAGTACAGAAGTGTGGAGGTATATAGTATGTGGCTAGGAGAAAGCCATCATAAATGGGAGTGGGGGATATAGCTGGAAAGTTTGTGCCAAGCAGAGAAAGTCCCCAGACTTCACTATAAACAGCTTCTTTCTTTCAGGAATATAGAATCGGTATAAAAATCTCTGCACCAGAAACAATTTACTCTTTCACTATATATATCAATAGATATAGAATATAAATAAAAAAAAACTGCAATCAGAAATAGGCTGTCACAATAAAATACAGATCTAATACAATGTAATGTATTTTATAATGAACATTTTTCAAGAAATCACTGAAGAATATAAAATCCCTTATTTATAAGATTTTGAAATAATAATAATAATAATAATAATAATAATAATAATAATAATAATAATAATAATAATAATAAAATAATAATAATAATAATAATAATAATAATAATAATAATAATAATAATAATAATAATAATAATAATAATAATAATAATAATAATAATAATAATAATAATTATAATAATAATAATAAATTATTATATAATAATAATAATAATAGATAATAATAATAATAATAATAATAATAATAATAATAATAATAATAAAATAATAATAATAATAATAATAATAATAATAATAATAATAATAATAATAATAATAATTAATAATAATAATAATAATAATAATAATAATAATAATATTTACAATCCTACCAATATAATTCTTTCGGTTATGTACTATTAATAGATTTCATGGACATTTCACGTAAGTGACTTACACCTAACATTACTCTATGTATAAAAAATATTAACTTATTGGAAACTTAAACTTTATGTAAATAATTATTTTTATTTTGTGATAACGATTTTTTTTAAGACCTACATTTGAAATTGAAACTTACATAAAAAAAAAAAAAAAACTAAATGAAGACAACATCATACACTCAAACAATAAAATAATAATATTTCAATTTCTTTTAATAAAAATTAAGAAAAAAAGAAAGACAACAATGTACACTTATATTAAGAGAAGCAAATATGCCTAGTGTAATAAATATATGGAAATATGATTTGCGGTGCTCCTAATGATCTCTGTGTCTTCTACTTCGATCTCTACTACGAGAGCGACTTCTGTAATTAATTAATTACATATAATTAATAATATATATATATATATATATATATATATATATAATATATATT
>JABUQX010020561.1:20000-22268 GCA_015478945.1 Trachelipus rathkii | reverse complement strand
GTTGTACTTCAGTTCAGTTTGGAATTCGGGTGTTTATACGTTTTCTGTTTATCAAGTAAAACGCTGCGTTTTCGTGCGCCTTTCTGAGACTCTTGTTCTTGCCTTAAAGATTTGAAATATCCCCAGGCCACGATGGTGTTCGAAAGGTGACCAGTTTTTCAAGGGATGTCCCAAATTGAAAAAGAGCTACAAGTGTCATTAATAAATTCCATGTGATGAGCTTAATAAATTGCTTTCAGAAAAGAGAGGGGAAACTGACACCGTGCAGAGTGATTTATCATAGTGTTTAAAGCATATAGTCAAGTCAGAACAGATTGTTGTATAATAATAATATATATATAATAATAATAATAATAATAATATATATATATATTCAATAATATATATATATGTATATATATAATATAATATATATATATCTATATACTATATATATATTTATAATATAAATATATATATAATATTTATATATATATTTTTATCATAATCATATATATATCATCTAATATTATATTATATATATATCTTATATATATATATATAATAATAATAATAATAATAATATTAATAATATAATAATAATATATATATCTATATATATATATATATAATATTAATAATAATAATAATATAATAATAATATGTCTATATCATATCTATATATGTTTATATATATATGTATATATATATATATATATATATATACAATATATATATACTATATATATATATATAATATATACTTCATGTAATAATAATAATAACTTAATATAATAATAATACATATACATATCTTTTATAATATATATATATATATATACTTAAGTATATATATATATACATATAATAATAATAATAATAATATGTAATATATAAATATATAACATATATAACATATATATATATATGTATCACTTTTTATATATACATATATATATATATTACTATTATTGTTATTGTTTGATATACCAAGTGTAAAACGTCTATTTAAAATATGATACAATATATATCAATAATATCATGTGTATCATATATAATATAATATATATATTATATATTCAATATGTATATAATAATAATAACTATCATAACATATATATATAATAATAATATATATTATATATATAATAATAATAACCATATATATATATGAAAATAATAATAATATATCATAGTATAATATATATATAATATATATATATATATATATATATATATAATAATATATAATAATATATAATATATACATATACTTATACATAACTATGTATATATATATATATATATATAAATAACATAACATATATATATAATATAACATATACATATATATATATATATATATATGTATATATATCATATCATATATATATATATATATCTCATATATGTATATATCATTATCAAATAACCAGTGGTATTAATGGAATATGATTAAGCCCAAAACCCACCAGAAGAGAACCACTCCATTCAAAGAACCCACTTTGAAAGCCCACACACCCCAAAGGCCAAAACTACATTATTTTTTGGGCCTTATTTGACATACCTGGGCTTACCTTTGGGCCTTGACCTTTTTGTGCCTAATTTTTCGGCGAACCCTTTTGTATTCTACGGTACAATTTTGGCAACCGTAATTTTTGTGGCCCTAATTTTAGCAACCCTTCGAAGAAGGGTTGCGTATGTTGCGTAAGCAACCGTTGTACGTATTACCCTCTATTTTACGCCCCCTAATTTTTTCGTGCAGTTCGGTGCACGCCCCACGGTAATTTTTGATGTGTCTTAGGGGCATAGCCCTTTTGTGATGTCTTAACCTTGTTTGAATCCCCGCCCGCCCACGTGAACCTTTGGTTCGAATCCTCCGCACCCGCAGGTGCGACCCGCCCGCCCGTCGCGTTTCCCGCCCGCCGCGTGCGCCTCCAGGCGCATATTTCCGCGTTCCCCGCCCACGCCCGAACCGTTGGTTCAAAATCCGTCCACATCTAGCAACACATAATACCCCACGCAGTCGTTTCTCTCTCGCACTTATAACCTGAGGGGTGAGCACCTATTGAGGCTATTCTAGGCTCAGGAAGCTGAAAGAATGGCATGTTTCAGGTGGCTTATGTTTTCAAGTTGGCACTATGTGGCACCTCCTGGCACTCACTTGGCACTGTTGGCATCATTGGCACTCACCTGGCACTCACCTGGCACTCATCAAATACTCATCTAATACTCATAGAAACACTAATAGAACATCCCTAGATACTTATTACGGTGATTGGGAACCAT
>JABUQX010020561.1:0-15000 GCA_015478945.1 Trachelipus rathkii | reverse complement strand
TCGGTGTAGATGCCAAGCCATGTCCAGGGCAGCTGAGCATTTCGGAGAGGTACATGCAATGCAGTACTCGGTCTGTCATCTTTTGTTCATGCCAAAGTTAAGGGTTTATTCTCACAGATAGTATTACCCTCTTCCTCTTCAGCATAGTAGGGATGTCATGAAGTAGTATATCCAGCTCACCATACCTTTTACGAATATGTTTTCTTTGCCATGGTGAACGAACGCTCGAGAAAAAACGTATCACGGTCTCGCAGGTTTACACTTGCTTTTGATCTTAAAGATATTATTACTTTATCTTCATAAGTTCGCATATCAGTTTTGTATATCAAATCCTTACACATAATACTCACATCAAAGAGGTCGTTTAAATGACTACAAATAGCAAATTTTAATTAAATAAGCTCTTCTTGAGCAGAATTCTTGATATTATCGCAAATGTGTGTATTTACCTTTTTGGCGGTGGTCATTCAGAAGAAACGGTACCTTCGCTTGTAATATAGTTTCAACACATTCTACACTTCTGTACCTTCATCCAAAATAGATTGGATGGTATAAATTTTCTATGTCTGTATTTAATATCATTTCACATAATCCCACCTCATAAGCTGATCGTTCAAGGTAAACATGGTTAACTAGCTCCGTTGTAAAATCAGCGAGATTATTGTCAGGATGTAAATCCAGGGATGCTGAAGATGGTAGGAGTTAAGTAAAGTGATCCCTCTCCATGATTATAATATCAACTGGTTAATGATTCTTAACTTCACTTGCTTTTATATAAGTATTAAACTTAGCAGGATACCCCCTCCATTTCACCAGTACCTGTTTATTTTTTCCTCTGCCTCTAGTAGCTAATATTTTTTCAATTTTATATTCATGAGTTACAGGATTGAACCTTACCTTTTGTATTTCTTGTTTATAGAACCCTCCTTTTATTTTTTCACCATCTAAATCCTCCAGATAATATAACTTTAAACTATCACGGCGGAGTGTTCGGATATTGTGAACTTTAAAAACTTCCGTAGACCGGCTTCATGTCCCCCTTTCTGAATCTTTCTTCGGTCCGTGATACTCTTACATAATCGTTCACCTTTATTCCCGAATTATCTTTTATTTTGTTTTCTTTCTCACCCATATGCACTATAAGCCCTCTAGTTTTTGACATTTCTAAAGGTGTTGTCTTTATAGTTCTATGGTAAGATCTGTTATAAGAATAAGCTAGATCATCAAGTATATATCAATACATTTAAAGTGTTCATCTTAGTAAATACCTATGCATGCGTTCTTTAATAGTACGTTGGACTCTTTCAACTATAGCAAGCTTTGTTGAGAAGTATATTGTAGCCAAGCATACCATACTCCCAGAGCATCTCCTGAAACCCGCTGCCCTTGAACTCCATTCCTGAATCTGTCCAAATGATTTAGGTGTTCTCCGCTTTCGTCCTTTATAATTTCAAGTACTGCATTGGCTACTGTAGCTTTTTATCTTTTAAGGGTTTCAACCATAGGTATCTAGAGTATACATCAATAGTAAAAGCACGTGTGGGGAACTGTATCATTGCTAGAACTTATATTTGTCATCTCAGTTGATCTAGGTATATAAGCTATCAGATGGGGGCTATGGTTTTACGTGTAGAGGAAATTTTTTCTTACTAGGAAGCTTATATTGAAGTAAATGCCTCTTTGCCTCTAAATATTTTTTTAACTCTTTTTCTCAATATTGGAAATGTGTGAGAATCTAGTGAATCCTCCAAAACTATTTGGTTCCCTCAGGTTGAAGTAATGTTTATCAACTACCTCCTTTGCCTCCATGCTAGATATATTTGTATTTGTATGACGTATGTATGTATATGTGTATATAATAATAATATATATGTATATATCATCAATAATAACAATAATATATATATAATAATAATATATATATATATGTAATATATAATATCATATACTCAACAACATACTGTATAACCTTATTAATAATATGTATATAATAATATATAATATATATATATAAAATAATAAAAGAATAAATATTAAAAGTAAAATGGAAATTAGAGTAAAGAAATATTAAGAATAAAAATAATGGAATTAATTGGAAGATTGGAAGAGAAGGAAGTAATGGAGATTGGAAATAAAAATAAAGATAAAAGAAAATAAATCATATATATATATAATAATAATAATAATAATAATAATATATATATACATACTTTCTCATACTGCCTCATATAACAACAACCCAACCCAGCAGCAATAACATAATATCATATATATATATATATATATATATATATATATATATATATATATATACACACAATCAAAAAAAAAAATATGAAATATAAAATATAAAAAAATTTTATTTACACTGATGCAATAATATTTACACTGAAACAAATATTTACAGTAATAATAATAATAATAATTAGGTTTATTTGAATATATTACTTTAATACATTGAGAATTGCCTGAGTCGTTTCAACGTAGGATTCTAATCCTACCCTTCCCTCTCCTGTAATGAACATATACATTTCAGCCGCTGAAATCTTCAGAGAATGATTTTTATATCTGTCGCCACTCATTTCCTGATTCCATACAGGAGTAAAACGATTAAGGTCTATGACCTCTAACATCTTCGCAACGTTGTTAGAGTTAAATAAATAACTCTCGGAGAAAACGTTATAAATCAATCGGTATCCGGTGTTTATGAGGTCTTCCAGTGTATTAGTATCTTCTAATCTATGTAGGAATTCATCATTCATCTTTAGGAACAACTCGATGGATTCTTTACCACTTATTGTTGTGGGCTTGGTGAGAAAACAGATGACGCATTACGTCGCAGCCAGCAGCCTATATGTACCCTCGGAATGTTTTCATGTAAGGAAAAAACCAGGGTTAACCGCTTGTGATCTTCATGTCCCCCTTGTGATATAGCTACCCCCCATTCATTTAACAAGCCTTTATTCATGTAGTCTTTGGACCTCCAATCCGAAACAGCTTCCATGATGATGGTGAGACTTTCTACAGAGATGAATAATGGCTTGTTATAAGTCAAGAAATGGGGGATAGCCGAGCTAATCATGGCCTTGGTCACCTGATGGCCTTCTTCTAAAACGTAAGAAAACAGCACAATGCTGATGCACCACAGACCAAGACGTTAGCTCACTGATCGTGATATTTCTAACTAAGCACGTCAATTTGGTTGTAACACAACTACTAGCCATTGAAAGGTAGGAATACAAATATATGATGCTTTAGAGTGCGATGTGTCTTATATACATGAATAAGAGGTGGGCGGGGCTTATCTAGCTCCGCCCCCCTTTGTTGGCTTACGGACCCTCAGCCAATCATCTGATTAGGCTTAAGAGTTATGATGGTGAAACATAAGAGGAGGAGTTACACTTTTAAGCCTAATGGAGATAACGTCGTTCCTGTACATACAAGAATGTGCATGTGTATTCTTGTATATTCCTGTCCGACGTGGTTTCTGAATATTTTATGATGAGAGTGATTCAGCTGTATCTTTGTATTCAAATGACGGCATGTATATTACATTCTTAACCAGTTTAGCGCTAATTCATTTCGCTTTTTTCTTATTGCTTGAGGACTACTTATTGTTTTGCTCTTACGATGTAATATTCCTTTGTAAGGCCGTTCATTAGGCCCTACAGGATCGGATAGCGATGGTTGATAATGATTATCCCAATCCTGTAGCCTCTGCTTATTATGAATTAAGCTCCTAGGAAAATTAATACCCTGTAACTCGCGTTTAATGACATCCCAGCCTGGTATAGGCTTCTTTTTCCAGTCTCGAACTAAGTCTGAGACCAGGTCTACTATATTTGAGCCTTGAAGGGGTTGATCATTAACTACAATCTGACCTAATTCGTTCCACTTTAACTGATCTTTTAAAGTATCATATAATGCGTGACCCCTATTTTTCAATGTAGGAGGTAAGCTGTTTTCTAAAACCTTTTTAAAATCCTTTCTTTCATAGTCGCGTTGTGAAACTTCATTTGAAATAGGATGCATTCCTGTATACTTGTCTTTGACTTCTAATAATTTTTGTAATATTTCCTGATATTTCAACCTTTTTTCGTCTACATTAACTTTTGAAGATAATATATCTGCTAATTCCTTTTCAATATTACGTATTTGCTCAACTCTCGGATCGAGTAGTGTTTCGGGTAGTGGTTGAGGAATAGGCAGAGAATTATCCTGTAACTTTTTGTATATTGGTCGAACGAATTACTACACAATAACCCTTTCTTTAATTCTCACGTGTGGATTCCCTGCTAATAGTTTAGACAATAAAGGACCAACTACGGAGAAGAGTAATGGAAGGAAAACTCCACCACCTTGCTGTAACAGTTTCTTTTTATGCTTTAAATTCTTATTCGTCTTAACTTTACGGACAAGTTTACGAATGATGTTGCTGTGACGACGTAACTTTCTCTTCTGACCAGTTTTCAAGGGTATGACCTGTTTTACCATATTTAAACAGATCTCACAGATACAGTTTACAAAGGCAGTGTTTTAGTAATTCTCTTTTTTCTTTTTTACTAAGTTTCTTATAATTTTTTCATCAGCGGTAAATATTTCTTTATCAACATTTGCTTTAATTTTTTTATTTTTTTTTTTTTACAGGAATATAAAACAGTTTTCTAGTCTCTCATAGGGAAGAATGTTTGCGCGGAGCAACACTCTGTATGTGTTTTTAGCGTGAAGTTCGCCCCACATACAAATAAACCCGTGGGGGCGTCGAAGTAACCTCTTATATTACTTTTAAGAACTTCTTTCCTTTTGAAGGGCGAACAGTTGACTGGCTAGCCACGTTGATCTGACTCATGTCGCGTTCTCTGCCCGAAAAGAATCAAATACTGGGTATTCAATGAGATACACGCATGATGCTTGCTTTGATGGAAAAATGTTCTGTGTAATAAAGAAAACCGAGATATGTTTAAATGATGAGAGTAAACTGTAAATGTTCGGCTACTCAATATTCACCTTGTAGCATGAGGTTCGTCCAGTATTAATAATCTTATGTTCCTTTTGATGTTCTGCTAAACGATTTTACGTCATAGATCGCCTTTCATGCGAAATGAATAAGGTTTTATATTCTTAACGCCTGTTTGAAATACGGTTTATAGCACCATAATTTATTTTCACAGCGCTGCCCCTCTTCAAATATCGTCTAATACTTAATAATTTTTAGTAGAGCAAATGTTTTTCCGCACCCCGCTTGGACCGGCTATAAGACATTGTTGGGAGCAGTTGTTACGGAACATGAATTTTTCGCACGTCTCCCATGCTTGACCCCTTTTTTTTTCTTGTTTAGCCCTCAGTAAGGACATAAGTATGCATTAGATTTGACTTTAAATGATATTTTATAGCTTACCCGTAAAAGCATACGTTTCTACGATTATTTCAAAACCATTACTCTTTCGAAAGCTTTTACAATAATGCCACTCGCTTCAGATCGTTTTCCAACAGGTATTCTCTTAGTACATGCGCACCATCTCCTAATATATATGTGAAAAGCTCACGTACAGAAATCATAGCATGTTTATTTTCTGGTCCATCAGTGTAAATAGAATCACACCATTGTTCCTTAAACATTGAAATAAATTTATGCACATCTATGGTACTCAAGAAGTACTCAATAATATCTTCAGAGTTAGCCGTAAGCATTTTCCTAAATGTGTAGTACTCCTCATACAGAATATAGTGCGCTGTATTCACGTGATTACTCAACAACTCACCCCTTACACTCTGTAATAACACCCTCTTGCGAATCTCTGACATATACTTCAATTGTTGTATTCCTGTAATAAAGAATCCGTACCGCGTGGATTTAAATGTACGTGAGTTATATGCTCTCCATACTCTTACCTCCATTCTGATTATATCCTGTTTCATTGAAAACTCGATAGTGAGTTGTTTAGGTTTCCTCTTCACACTCTCGCTGATAACTACTTTTCCACCGACTAAACCTGAAGGATTAGTAATGCTGTGGGAAATGAATGTTTCGGCATGTAAACATACATTAAGTAGTTCGTCTGTATTCATAAATACCCTTTGGTTACTATAGTATGCATGGGAACTAATACACGTGTAAAAGTCACTGCCATCGGGATTTCTTTTATAAACAATTGAAACTCCACAATCCGGCAGATTTTCCTCCCACTGTACAATGTCCTGTATAGAGATGAAACGGTTAAGTCTGAGCATGTTGAACACATGAAAATAGCAAGGTTCTTTGCATGAAGGTTCGATAACACTTCTTCCTTACCTAAAGGTCACAAGGGAACTGAGGGATCATCAGAACATATATATCCTTATCTAGTGAAAGTATATAAGAGGTGATGCATTATATTCTAGTCATTCTTACGAAAGCTTTTGATCCGGCAGGATGCATTTCTTAACCAGTGCGTCTCATGGTTGTTGTAAATCAGAATTAAATCTTTTCAATGTTCCCCCAACTCAAGTCAGTGTGCTTAATAGCAATTACGTATCTATCAATCCCACTCACTCGATTACCAATAGCGATGCACCTTTAGAGTTTATAGTAACTGGTTCGGGGGATTTTTACATCGATCCCTGCGACATCCATTTATACTTGAAAGTGAAACTTTTATCAGAAGACGGAAGCGACCTACCTACACCCGATGATCATGTCGTTTACACTGAGAGTAACTTTCTGTATACAGCTTTCAGCCAGCTGGAAATATTCCTTAATGAAACACCTGTTAATTCAGCTACAGCCTTATACCCGTACAAATGTTACATCAACAATCTTTTAAACTTTAGTGAAGATGCGAAACAATCCCACCTGCAATCCTGCGGATTCTACAGCTTTAAAGATGTAGATAAGCATATTGACAGGGCCGCGAAATCTCCAAGTAACACATACGAATTTTACGGTCGACTAATGGGAGATCTACTTAATCAGGAACGACTTCTACTCCCAGGGGTGGAACTTAAGTTGAAACTGACTAGGGCGGCTCCACAGTTTGCATTGAAAGTAAGCACTAAAAGCGGAGCTACGAGTTCTCCCCCATCCCCAATTTTCAAATTGCTGGAGACCTATATTTATGTACGCAAAGTGAAACTCACGGCTAACAGGCATCTTGAAATTGAAAAATCACTTCTTTCCTCAACCGCAAAGTACCCTTTGATACGAGTGGAGACAAAGATTTTTAACTTTACACCGGGCCTGACAAATATTAATATCCCCAACATTGTTAACGCTACTCTACCCTTGAAAGTTGTAGTAGGTATGCTTGAGCACACGGCTGTAACAGGCAAGTATAAAAAGCCATCCTTTAAATTCCAGCATTTCAATGTAAAACGGATCAGTCTTCAAGTCGATGGGCATTCACACGGTAGGGACTACGAAACGTCTTATAGCACCATTCCCTATGAGTCGCTGTGCTCTCGGCCTTTCTACGACCTGGTAGCTCAAACTGTTCAGTGTAGTGATTCAGGAACGGGTATTACAATACAAGATTACGTTGACAATTCTAATTTATATGCGTATGACCTAACGGCCGACCTTTCTTCGTCAGCCTCTACTCACTTAAGCGCTGTAACGAGTGGCGCATTAGGCTTGAATTTAAATTTTGCTTCGAGCTTACAGGTTCCTGTTTCAGTCTTGGTGTATATGGAATACCAGAGCCTCATTGAACTAGACAGGGTTAGAAACGTGCTTCTAAGCGGATAGCCATGAACGAGGTCGAACTTGGTGTGTTACTGGGTGCAGTAAAAAGTTTCAAGCATACGTATGCCAGTAATGAATTAGAAGATATAAAAATACGCTTAAACGTAGGGTTGATATTTAACACTTCACCTAGATGGGAAACTGCTCAAGGGCACTGGGCTGTACTGTACAAACATGATGAAAACTGTATGATTCTAGTTGATTCACTGCATCAAGCGACGTTATATTCATCCCCTTATATAAAGCAATTCCTAAGAAACAATAATTCAAGCTATATGAAAACCTTAACGTTTCCGATACAATCACCCTCGTCACAGCTATGCGGACTCTATGCCGTTTACTTTTTACATGGATTACTTAAAAAGCGTCCTCTTGAAGATCTCGTTAATGTATTCTCAGCTGGAAATCCCATACTCAACGATTTTATTATTGTTCAGGAAATTCTAAAAATGATGTAATTTTATTCAATAAAAGAATATTTTTTATAATAGCGTTTCAGTGTATAATTCCTCATCGTATTCCATTTATTTTAAAAGAAAACTATAGCGTATAATAATATTTTCGGAAATATAGTATAAATATGTATATATATTATATATATTATATATTATATTATATTATATATATATATATATATATATATTATAATATATATATAATATATATATATATATATAGATTATATATATATATATATATTATATAATAATATATAATAATATATATATATTAGATTTAAGACAATGTGGCTCATTTGGCACACATAGAGGTAAACTTTAAAAGAGTACTAGTTAACCTCTACGCACATTAGGCCTTAAAAAATACAAGTTCCTCAGCGGCTAAATTCGGTGGGTATTAAAAACCTTTGACGTCAAAGGCTTATATTTGTCAGAGTGTTTATCAGGGAGAAATCCCCGTTCTGGATGTGAATTACATTTGATGCTCTAATGTAATTCAATAATGTTTATATATATTTTACGAAATTCTAAAGTTGATATATTTAATTAAGCGTATTCATTATATACATATATATATATATATATATATATATATATATTATATATATATATACATATATATACATATATATATATATATTATATATATATATATATATAATTATATAATAGTATATATATAAAATACTAATATATTATATATATATTATATCATTTTTGAGCTTCACACTAAAAAGTTTGGTTGAAGAAGTATACGAAAATATGTCTGGAAATAATCAAAAACGTGGCTTAAAACGTACTTTCAGTGGTGATGGAGAAACTGTATCAGAATCCGTACTCGTAGAAGTAGTCGAAGAGGTTGAACTAGTAGAAGCTGTGCGGACCTATGAAAATGCAGTCGAAGATGATGATGGTCAAAGACAGAATACAGCCATGCCGTGCAAAAGGGTAAGTGTCGTTAAATTATTATTATTATTATTATTATAATTATTATTATTATAATTATTATTATAATATATATATATATTTATTTTACAGCGTAAGGTGGTTGGACCGACCGAGAACGAAATACCTCAACCTGTACCAGCGAACACTAATGAAGTTGATCTTGATATATCTACGGATAATGATGAGGAATATGTGCGAGCGTTACTTGAAGCTGAGAGACAGATGGACTTATTTCTTAATCCTCAATCTATTGATAATAGGATTCGACCTAGAGTAAGTTTCTAAATTATTTCTTAAGCGTTATTATATTCATAGCCGTTATTACAATAGATATTCTTTTATATATAAATATATACTTATAATACTAATTCATTACAGTGTGGTAATGTTGAAACAGTCAAGGGCCAATGTGTCAATAAAGTCGGAGGTGGACGGAATGCAATTAGTCCTGTTAAGAGAAGGCTTATATCCAAGCTCGAACGCCGTAAGCTTCAACGGAATAATGAGGAACGTGGCATATCAGAAGCATCAATCAGTGTTACAGAAGAGGGGGGTACGGCCCGGCCTGATGGGGGATGTATTTCTACAAACCGACCCAATGAGGATGGAAATCAAGGAATGGTATGTGCATTTAAATACATGATTTTCCTATATATCTCTATAGCTGTTCTATAACAATCTACATTTTGTTTTTATATTTACATACATGTTTTCTCCCGTCTATAGATTACACGTAGGAAAACCCGCAGTCCTAATAAGAAGAGGTTGATGCTCGAAACTTGAACGCCGCAGGACTTCGTTCGTACTCGTAGAAGCCCAAAACCAATCTGAGTCAACAGGGTTCGTTGATGCCGTAGATGTAAATCCAATCCAAGCGATACACGACGGGCCGCCTCAGGTGCTTCCAGGCCTCTCAACGCTGAGACGGGAAAACAAGGAAAGGTAAGCATATTTCAAATTCTGGAATACGTATATATTGTCCTATAACAATTCTACCATTTTAGCTTACACTTTCTTTTTCTCCTTTCAACAGAAATCATCTGGAGTGCCTCAACAATCAGACTTAAATACTGGTGAATCTCCAAATACACGTGCAGCTACCCCCACTCCCTTTTCTGAGCGAAATTTCCCCCACTTCGGAATCAGTCGCCGTAAGCTATACAATCATATTATTCTATATATTATCTGAAAAATTGTAAGTCAAAAAAGATTCCAAACAGGAAGAGTTTTAGAAGATTGTTATGACTCTAGATCATTTTCAGATAAAGCAGAACAGAAGGGCATCCAGGCCCTCTCGTAGATGACGGGGCTGTTGCGGGTCCTTCACGCGTAAGGGTTTCATGACGATGAGGAGGAGGAGGTTGATGAACCACCTGCACCTTTCTCTACAGAGTTGTTAAAGGTAACACGTGAAGGATCTACGCGTAACTCAGGGATTATCGATCAGCATCGTTTCAGAGTACGTATCGACACCAGACGGATCTTTAACGGTACTCGAGACATTAACGATGTGTTAGTAGCTGTTCATACACAGCGTGGATTAGAACACGGGTAAGAAGAGTAGTGACATTTATATGGAATATTACCCTCAGGGCAGGTATTCCTTTTTAACGGATAGGAATTGGGGAGGGCAATTACCAAATATACGACATTCCTCATGAAGAGATAATCTCGACCAAATCTCGCCGCTAGTTATCAATGTCGGACCGTTTTCTAGAACTCTTTACAGTCTTGGTTGACCAGGCCATGTTTGGACGAATTTCATTCTAGATGTACAGATATTGTCATAATCCAGAGGTAATGGCCCTATTGACCCTTCGTCTGTACACTTTTACACATAAAACGTTAATAAAGTACACCTAAGTATAAATAATAACGATGATAGGAGTATAAGAACAAGTGTTAGATGCGGTTGCCGAGCTTATAGCTGCATGCTATAATTTCTCACCACTCACATGTACCTAAAAAACGAGGGCAGGCTGCGCCGTAAAATTATATACATCTCTATATCCTCATGAACCTACATACAATAAACAGGTGGCCCGAGATTGCCATACTCGAATTGTGGACTAACTTATTGAAGGAACCCTAAAGGCATGATTAAGATTTTGCAAAAAAGTAATGAGGAGACACTTAAATGCATACACAGGATAAATTATGTATTTCTCTAAAAAGAACTCACAGGATAGCGCAAAACATCGAAATCTAAATGTTTAACCGCAAAACGAACAGGACAATAGGACTTACACAACTCTTTTGTAATAGGATATGACCCAGAAGATAAACCACATTATTATTCATCCATTTCCCAGGAGACTCCCATCAAGAAGCTCTTTGGTAGTGGGAAGCCTGCGAATAATCCAAAAGGCGACAGCACTTCTTTTGTCCATCAATGTTATAGTTTCACTGACCATTTAATTAATCATTTACAAAACGAATGCACTGAATACAGATGTGGGCAATGCTTAACTTACAAATGTAAGGCCGTTCCAGGCGACACATCTACACTTTTACACTGCGATAAATGCAATCGTGATTTCTATAATGAGGAATGTCTTAAATTGCATAAAAAGCTCACATGTAAATACCTTAACGTGTGTACCTTATGCGATAATGAGATAGTAGCTAATAAAAAAGGTGAACACCAGCACGATTGCATGCATATACAGTGTGGGATATGCAGAGAGAAGTATGGAATAGAAGGCGATAACCATAAATGTTTCATGAAGAAAATCAAGGTTCCAACAGATGATGCTTTCGCCAGGCGTAAGCCCACCTTTACCTTCTATTACGATATCGAAACCTATAATCATAATAGTCGTGAAGAGGAAGGAGGACGCACAAAAACGGATATGCTTCCGTATATTCTAGTGAGTATGCTAGTATGCAGTGCCTGTGGTGAGGAAGAACTAGACAATTCATCACCGTGTGAGACTTGCGGTACGGCTCGAACTGAAATATTCAAATTGAATTTGGAAGCAACAGAAGAGTATGAGAGGTGTCCTGTCGATCTTTTTCTCAACTATATATTCAGATTTGCTGAAAAACACAAGAAGTCAAACATACTAGTTGCAGCTCATAATGGTGGTAAGTTCGACAATCAGTTTGTTTACAGCAAACTGCTTGCCAGACCCACCGTCCATTCCATATCTTCCAACCCTGTGCCTGAAAAAAAAAAAAAAAAAAAAAAAAAAAAAAAAAAAAAAAAAAAAAAAAAAAAAAATTAAAACCGGGAAAAAAAAAAAAAAAAATACGTGTTGAACCAAAATTATAACTATGACAGCTAACCACAATATCCATTTTAAGGACACGTTAATGTTTATGCCTTGTGCCTTGAAAAAACTCCCTAAGTGCATGGGTATTACAGGTGAGCTTTCTAAAGGATTCTTTCCCTACCGCTTTCTTACCCTTGAGAATATAAATTACAAGGGAAAAATTCCGGATAAGGAAACCTTTGAGACACATCGAATGTCCGACAGTGAAAAGGCTGATTTTGAACGTTGGTATCAAACATTTAACAATAAGGATTACGATATCATGAAGGAGTGTACAACGTACTGCGTTCAAGATGTTAATATTCTTCGTCAATCCTTCGAGAAATTCAGGGGGATCTTCCTTAAGGATCATAAAGTCGACTGCCTACTTGATTGTTCTACCATTGCTGCATTATCATTCATGGTATATAAAATGCACTTCATGCCTGAAAATACATTGGCCCATATAGGACGTACTGATGATTCAAACTATTCGTATGATGGTGTGAAATGGCTTACGTTCATGGAGATGTATAAGGGTCATCGAATCGAACATGCAAGGAATGGAGGCGAGCGTAAATTTAAAATCAAAAACAGGTACCTAAGACCTGACGGCTACGTTGAAATTCCAGCTGAAGACTACGTACCCTTTGACCTTAATGAGTTCTTAACTTCCCGTCAACTCAACGTTAATGAACAAACGATAGAACTGAATGAGAGACGGCCACCTCCTCCAACTGGAACAACCATGAAGAAGATTGTCTTACTCTTCCACGGTTGTGTATTTCATGGTCATCAAGCATGTAAGAAAGGCTTAGAAAGTCTCCATGGCAAATCAAGTCTCGATAGGTACAGTACAACCATGAGGCAAGAATCGGATTATAAGGCGCAAGGTTACGAGGTTATTAGAATATGGGAATGCGAATGGTCGAAAATGAAAAAAGAGTGTGAGGTCACTGTTGTAAACAACAACGATGAAACACGAACTGAGAAGTTAGGAAGATATGTCCAATCAATCGGTAATGAACTTGCAAATGCGAAACTAGAGGTAGGTGAAGCTTTGTACGGGGGGAGTACAGAGCCCTTCGTGTATTACTACCCCCCTACCGAAGGCGTTCAATTGAAGTACCTAGACTTCACCTCATTGTATCCTTTTGTCCAGAAAACAAAACCCTTTCCAGCAGGTACGCCTACGAAACTCGTAGGTAGGGATCTTCCTACCATAGAAAAGTTCGTCCAGGAAATGAATTCCACTTTAATTTCGGTCTCTCGTATGTTCAGGTAATTGACCTCCTAAGAATCTGTTTACACTCCTAGTCCTCCCTGCCCGCTAATGACAATCGGTTCCAGTTAATACTTTTCTCTTTGTAGAAACATGCCAGCGGCGTCCGGCTATTGCAGGGAAAATGCCAGACACACGATAACCAGCGATATGTTAAAAGTGCGTATTACTGCAGTCCTGAGTTGGAATTAGCTGTAAAGAAAGGCTATGAGATCAAAAAAATCCACGAAATATGGAAATTTACACCTTCAAATGACATATTCGGTAAATACGTTGAAACATTCTTGAAATGGAAGACTGAGGCTTCGGGGTTACCAGATGGAATAACCGATAAAGATTGCGACGAATTCCTTCAATACCTTCAAGATTTCAAGGACATCGAAGGGGTAACACTTGACCCAGCCAATATTGAAAGTAATCCTGGAATGCGATATATAGCCAAGCTGCTCCTCAATTCATTATGGGGAAAACTAGCTCAGCGTATTCCCCAGAATGAGGATATCGTATGCACGAGTTACGCTCAGGTCTGGGAATTAATGAAGAGAGCTGATCTTAAGGTTAGAAACATCACGGTAGCGGGAGATAAACATATAGTTGAAGTTACACATACTGGCTTCACTAATAAAACAGCAAAGGCCACAAATGTAGCTGTTGCCTCCTTTACCACAGCTTATGCGAGGGTCGAATTATATAAACTCCTCGATTCTCTAGGTCAGCGTGTACTTTACTGTGATACCGACAGCTGTGTTTTCACAGCACGTAAAGGCGAATATATTCCTGATACTGGAAAATTCTTAGGAAACCTGACTGACGAGTTAGGACCTGGAGAAATAGCTGATAGTTTCGTGTGCACGGGTCCTAAATCTTATGCCATTCGAATAAAGAAGAATGATTCGAGTTTTGCTTACATCTTGAAAGCAAAAGGCTTAACGTTGAACAAGGACACCGAGCACATAATTAATTTCCAAGGCATGGCTAAGATTAACTTTGATAAGATGGTTAAGGATGTTGAGAAGACCAAGAATCGTGATTGGATGGTCTTAAACGACAATAATCACTTGTACAACATGATCAAGGATACAGACGTAACAGCATTAGCTGTTACGCAAATGATGAGTGAAGAAGATGGTGAATCTTCCCTAAACAAAGATATCCATAATCTAGATGACTCTGCTCAGCCGCACGTAAATAATGAAAACCATTACCGTGAAGTGAGGGTTCCTGATATGAAAATGCGAGCCAATAAGATAGGAAATGTCACTTTAATAAATGGTATTAAAAGGTTCCGCCACACTTCAAATAAGAGGAATCTTGTTTTAGGTAGTGCCCGCACTGTAG
>JABUQX010020560.1:100000-115130 GCA_015478945.1 Trachelipus rathkii | reverse complement strand
GCTACTCCTACCACTAGTCCTAACACTATGTTTACTACTATAGCTACTCCTACCATTATGCCTAACGCATGTTCGCTACCATAACTACTCCTAACACTATGCCAACTCTATGCTAACTACTGTAACTAGGGCCTAACACTTCCAAAATGCTATACACGCCTAACAGCTTCCAAATGCTTTACCTGCTAACGGTTTCCAAAAAATGCTGTTACCCACGTCCTAACAGCTTCCAAAATGCTTTACCTACGTCTAACAGCTTCCAAAGTACTATACCTAACCATTTTGAAAATCCTATACCTAACCATTTTGGAACTACTATGCCTAACCATATACCTATGCCTACCCATTTCCAAAGTATTATGCCTAACCCTCAACCTATGCCTAACATTAGTAGTTTTACAACTAATCCTAACAATCCTACGCCTACTGCTGACCTATTAAATCTTTTTGATCCTATTAATATACCTAAGGAACCTATGCACCCGGTGCAGGATACAATAACTTCCGATTCTATGCTTACTGCAGATCTACTTAACTTTTTCGATCCTTATACTGTCTCTACTACACACTCTACTTCGGTGGCAGACAGCATGAATTTCTAACCCTATGGATCCTTTAACAACCTCTCTTGCTACAATGCATGAAAGAACTAACCCAAATGATACGATTAATTTACTAACAGCATCCGCTAAACCAGTGTCAAATAGCGCACTCCTTACGAACTTGATGCAAAAACCGGCATCCGCGATTGTAACGAACGATGATAAAATTATTCCAAATTATAACATGCCCCCAACTCCGGTAACGAACTTAAACTCTGTCCATGAGATACCATTCCTACTCACTACTCCTCCTCCTCCTACTACTACTGCTACCACTATTACTAGTCCTTCCTATCAAAGTTCTCAACCTCTACTAATTCCATCTCAAGATATTACTTTATCTTCCGCTTTTACTAATGATAGCCAAATCCTATTAAATAATGCCCACAAAGCAAATCCGCTAATAGGACCCGCGTATATTTTAAAAGCGAATATAAATTACAAAAACTATATATTAGAAGACAGAGAACTGATTTTAGATTCAGGTAGTAACAGTAGCCTCTGCCGGTACTCTTTCATTTGCGAAATGGAAGAGACATTTAACATAAACATACCATTAAAACCCACAGAAATTACACTACGTTCTATCACGGGTTCAGAATTTTACCAAATGGGTACAATAAAATTACACTACGTTCTATCACGGGTTCAGAATTTTACCAAATGGGTACAATTATTTTTGACTTGACTTTACACGGGGAAACCATACCAGTTAACTTTATAGTCATATGTGACAATCTTTGTGGTTTTAGTACACCTTTCTTACTAGGTACCAATTTCCTAAATAACCCAAGAATAAACTTACAAACAAAACAAAATACAATTGAAGTAACAACAAATAACCTTACTATCCCCATACCACTTACCCACCAATACCCTACCAAAAAGAAATCCCCCAGCATACATGCTAAACATACAGAGGTAAACCATACAGAGACTATGCCCCTCTACTCCGACGACATTTCTACTCCTAACAATCTTTTAATTGATACTGACGTTTCCTATAACTTATCTACTTTAGAAGACACAGAAATAGCTCCTTATTCTAAATACACTCTTTCTGTTAAAGCTTCTTCCCCCGCTCATACTTCTCCTCCTGACAATTTTATTCTGTCCACAGAGAACACCTATATCAGCAACTTTCTTTTTGCTGGTAGTGTACTGAGTTCGGCCTCCGACGGCCAAGTTCTCTTGGACATAATAAATATGAGCGCTTCTTCACAATTCCTTCCTCAAAATACCGTCCTAACCAGGGCTAATCCTATTATAGTTCTTGACGAACCCCTCCAAACGTCCAATGTAAATTTGGCAACTTCTTCCAAAGGCTTAACTCCGACTCAACTTAGAAATACTTTCAAAAAACTCGTCCAGGAATCTTTCAAAAATAATGAAGATTGCTGTACCACATTACAAGATCCAGATCAGTTAGAAAACTTAATTGATCTGTTGATGACTTACAGAGATGTAATAGCCTTAGAAGATGATGAAGTCCCCATTTGTCCGTTAACTAAATTTTCCATACAACTTAAAGAAAACGCTCCAAAGGTACTGTACCGACCACAGTACCGCCTTCCACAAATACTTGACCCAAATAGACGATTGGGTCAAGTCCGCCCAACAAAAAGGGTACATCCGTCCAATAAGTAGTCCCCATTCGAGCCCTCTGCTCGTCATTCCAAAGAAGAACTCCTCAACTCCAAGAATTGTGGCCGATTACAGGCACATTAACGCACATACGGTGTTAGACCGCTTCCCCCTTCCTTGTATTGCTGACATCCTCTCTACGCTGGGAAAATCCAAAATTTTCAGCAGTCTCGATCTTCTCGACGCTTACCATTGTCTGGAAATCGAGGAAGAGACACAACCGCTACTAGCCTTCCGCACTCCGCGAGGTCAGTATGCACCTACAAGACTCAATTTTGGTTTGTCCAACGCACCCCCAGTGTTCGCAAGGACAATGGAAATGGTGTTGTCCCACCTCCTAGGTGACGCATGCAGAGTCTTCTTGGACGATGTCTTAATACTTGGGGAAACATTAAAAGAACATTTCGGTAACTTAGAAAAGGTTTTCCAATCTTTTAGAAAAAATAAGATGAAGATCAAACTTGCTAAATGCAAGTTTCTTCGAAACAGCCTCCTTTTTCTGGGTTTTAAAATTTCCCAAGACGGAATCTCACCTGACCCCATAAAACTCCAGACTCTTACTACATTCAAACCCCCTACTAACGTAGCAGAAACCAGATCTTTACTTGGTTTCCTGAACTACTTTAATCACTTGATCGACTCCTACTCCGTCCTTGCCAAACCTATAACAAAATTGCTACAAAAGAATGCAACATTTTTCTGGGGACCGGAGCAACAAAGAGCTTTTCTTATCTTAAAAGATAAGTTGTTACTCCAACCACAATTAAGATTCCCTGATTACTCCAAGGAATTTTATATCAACACTGATGCCTCTAACCTAGGGCTCGGTGCTGTCTTATACCAGTTAGACGAGAATGGCAAAGAAAAGCCATTATCCTTCATCTCCAGAGCACTTAACAAATCCGAAGCTAACTATAAAACTATCGAACAAGAAGCATTGGCCATAGTCTTTGCTTTGCAAAAGTTCAAAAATACGGTATTCGGTTATCCGCTTACAATTATCACGGATAACCAACCGTTGATTCACCTCATACGTCATAAACAACTTACAGGACGTTTAGAAAGATGGAATTTATTCATAGCCCACTTTAATCCAACGATTATTTACAAACAAGGCAAACTTAATATTATTCCGGACTATTTAAGTAGAAATCCTCCTCCTCCTTGTTCTTATTCTTTTGCACAAAATACCGTACTTCTTACTGGAACTATCCCTTTGACTAAAGAAAATATTGTAAATGAACAAAAGACATGTAAACGCCTTAAAACCCTCTATGAATATGCAAACCCATCATTTCTCATAACAAACCACTTTCCGAACAAGACACCCTTGCTGACACTTACCCCCATGTTCTAATCGATGACATTTTGCATTATGCAACACAGTCTGGACGTTTCCTTATCCAAGTACCAGACACATTAATCCACTCCGTCATCGAACACTCCCATGCCTCCTTAGCAGCGGGACACTGCGGAACGCAGAGAACCGAATTTAGAATTCGAGAACGTTACATTTTCCCCAAATTACATACACTTACAAATGATTATTGTACTACATGTCCTTCCTGCCAAAACATTAAAGGTAATACTCCAAAAAACGCCCCCATAAAAGCATACCCCCTCCCCTATGAACCTTTTTCCAGAGTCCACCTAGACATTTTAGGACCTTTACCACAATGCAAAATTACACAATGTAAATATATCCTTTGCATGAAAGACTCTCTTACTAGGTATGTTGAACTTGTCCCCCTAAAACAACATACTACCAAAGACATTGCACAGGCTATCCTAGAGAGAATAATCTGTCGCCATTCTACTCCAGAAGTAATTATTTCCGATAGGGCACCGGAGCTGACCTCCCAACTTTTTAAAGAGATATGTGCCCAATGGCGAATAAAGGCAGTTAACATAGTTGTGCGACACGCCCAGAGTAATGCATTGGTTGAAAAAGAAAATCATAAGATAAGCAATTATCTACGACACTATGTCAACACCAATCATAATGACTGGGGTCAATACATTCCATTCACACAAACTGCCATAAATTCAACCTACCATTCCGCCATCGGTACCTCCCCACACTTCCTCCTTTACACTTACAACAAACGACTTCCTTGGGACCTTCCAAACTATTCATCCCCTTTTACTTCTACACAACCACCCCGTAAGTATATAAATGATTATGTTGATGAAATAGCCGAGCGAGCCCACTTAATTAGAGACCAAGCTCGAGAACATTTACACGCAGAAACAGAAAAACAAATCCTAAAACAACTACCTAAATCTGGGGCTATCCAAATGAAAATAGGCGATTTAGTTCACATCTTGAACGTACTAAAGCCTAAACAAACCCCCAAACTTGCCCAAAAATGGACAGGCCCCTATAGAATCCTACAGTTTGTTCCTTATAACAAACTGTTACTCCAATGTCTAAATTCCTCCAAATCTTTTATTGTCCACAGGGATAATGTAAAAATATCTAAAGTTACAAATAATTTCCAACCCCTTCCCCAACAACAACCCCACGGCGACCTACATACAAAAACAAGACCTCCTCCAAAACAAATTCAACAAATTACAATACCCCAACAACCCATACGAAACATACCACATACCATATACGCTCCACCAAACACAATATTCCCAACACAAACCCAACAACGACCACAAAGTCAACCACCGACTACACCAACAACTCCTTTACACATTCCTTCCCTACACCGACGAAATTTACAACAACGACAGTTATTCCCACATGAAGAAACTACATCACCAGAACAAATTTCTCCAACACCATACAGACCTCCTTTGCTACAAAGACAACAATTACCACCGGAAGAACCCACTTCCCATGAAGCATCCTCCCATGCACATATAAGATCACCTATGAAAAATTTCCAAATCTTACCTTCCCCTCCAAAATTACAACCTTTACAAAGACTTACATCACCACCACCCCTCCTTCCTAGATTTTCCTTAGACGAACCTCCAACCTTACCCCCTAGAGCTCCTTCTCAAGAAACAGTCCAACCACAACCCCCTACTTTAGCAGAAATATCTCCCCCCACCCCTCCAGACACCAGGGTGAATGATCCATCCTACAGACCTTCCTTAACATTCCGAAATCCTGACATACCACACCCCATGCAATTACGAAACAGACAACAACCTGCTACTATTATGAGAGGACAAAGAGAATTTATTTTACCTCCTAAACAAACTTTTCCTGCAGGTAGAGGTCATCCACCTCCACGACCTCCCCCACCAACTTAAAAATTTTCTTTCCTTTTTCTCCCCCAGGGGAACATCACATATTTGTAAACATATGTGAAAAATAATAACATCTTTGAAACAAACACCATCAAAGACATTATTTTCAAGAAACTATCTCCAACATTTCTAAAGATGTAAATTAAAAAAAAATTAAAACCAGAAAATTTTTAAAGGCAAAGAAACATTAATTAAAAACTTTACGAACTAGTTAAATTATATCTTAAACATTAACAACATAATCAAATTTAATACTTTTCATTTGTTTAATAACTTAAATATTAACAACTTAATCAAATTCAATTTTAATTTATATCTTAAATATTAACAACATAATATTTTTTTAATGCTTTTCATTTAATTAATAACTTAAGTATTAATAACATAATAAAGTTTATATTTTTCATTTATTTTATAACTTAAATACTAACAACATAATCACCCCAAAAAGAAATTTATCAGAACATAACCTTTGAAAATACATTTCCAAATCTCAATTCTCACATCCATTCTACACATTAAAGCAACTCTATCTATTTATCCAAATTCAGAATCCATTGACACCTATTAAAGAACATTTTTTTTAAGACCGTTTCTTTTCTTTTTTTTCTCCCGAGCCGGGTCTATTTTCTATTTAGAAATTACCGATCTAATTAAATGATATATTAATTAGATTCCTATAAAATGTTCTTTATTCTGAATTTTATTAGAAGCTATTCCAATTGACTTTTACCACCCCTTCTCAGAACACGTGTTTCTTGGAAATCATATAACAACTAATTCCAATAGTTTTTTTTCCTTCTCTTAATTAAAAATCAATAAAGTAAATTAATAATCAATTAATAACAAAAAGTACTTTCGAAAAACAGTTTTAAAAAGTTTTTAGGAAAATACGATATAAGAATTGCTTTCGGTAAATAGCTGTTTGATGACGTAGAACGCCATTTGAAACCACTTTTTCCTTATCAATAATTTTGAATTTTTAACTTATTTTAACCAATCTTTATCATACGAGAGCAAATCATACATCTTTTTGTTAGTCTTTTTATAACGGACATTTTGAGATTAATATTTCAACTTTTCTTTAAGTTTTTCTTGATCTTCGAAGAATACACGAAGGAAGGCTTTTCAATATCTTAGGCTATGCATTTTCAGCCATTTATCTTGGTTACTCTCTCACAAGTCATTGTTCCTATATTTATAAAACAAAAAAAATTTTCAACTAAGTTTCGAATTAAAGTTTGTTTTAAAATAACAATAAACGTTTAATCTTTTTATGGATATAACTTTGAACCAAGTACGAAATATATTTTTTTTTAACCCTTCACGTATATCAATTTCTGTTTTTTTTTAAAAGAATTAATTTTGAACATTTCCACGAAATTCAAACCGTTAACGAGTCATCTCCCGCTCGAATATAATACATCAGTTGGCGTCCTGGAGAAACGTGGATAGGCTGTTTTCAGTTTTGGTGAATTAATTTTGAAAAGTGATTAAACGCAGTGAAATAATTTTATGTGCCTACCGTGATTTTTTTTGAGTTTTGTGAAAGTGTTTACAAATAATTTTCGAGTTCCGTACCTTTTTTTCATATCGGTTGACTTTTGGTAAGAAATAATTTTTTTTGCATTGCCTGCTTAGGGACCTAACTGCATCCTTACGCCATTTAAAGAAAGCTTAGAGCATGCCTAAGTTATTATAATAATAATAATAATAATAATAATAATAATAATAATAATAATAATAATAATAATAATAATAATAATAATAATAATAATAATAATAATAAATAATAATAATAATAATTTTATAATAATAATAAGAATTATAAAATTAATTTTTGCTACAAATTATACAATAATTAAAAAAAAAATCTAAATTTTAATCACAATAATTATAAAAATAATTTTTTTAATAATTATAATAATATTAATAATTATATATATGTAATTATAATAATGATGATTGTAATAATAATAATTATAATAATAATAAAAATATATATATATATAAAAAAAAAAAAAAAAATTTAATAATAATTTTTATATTGATTTTTATAACTAATTAAAATTCTAATAATAATAATAAATATCTTATTAATTTTAATGATTTTAATCATCATAATAATAGTTGTAACAATAATATTAATCATATTAAAATTAAGATTTATAAAACTATGAACCATAATACTTTTACTAAATACTTCTAATAATAACAATAAATGTTTTAATAATTTTAATGATTATAATAATTATAATAAAAGTTTTAATAATAATATTGATATTTATAATAATAAAAATTATAATAATAATAATTATTATAGTGATAATATTTTTTTTTATTGCAACAATTATAATAACTATAAGAATTATAAATAAAAATAATCATAATAGAAACAATTCCAATAATAATAATAATAATAATAATAATAATTATATATATATATAATTATAATTATAGAATAATTACAATAATTGTAATAAAAAGTAAATAATAATTTTTTTAAAATAAGTTGAAATACGTATTATGATAATAAAAAAAAAAAATAATAATAAAATGTAATTTATAAAAAAAAAAAAAAAAAAAAAATTAATTATAAAATTCATTTTTTATAATAATAATAAATAATTTTTGGAAATCTTTTTAATAAGTAATTATGATAATAATAATAATAATTATATATATATAATTAAATAATAATAAAAAAAAAAAAAAAATTAATTATAAAATTCAATTTTTTTATAATAATAATAAAAATAATAATAAATAATTTTTGAAAATCATTTTAATAAATAATTATAATATTAGAATAATAATTTTGATTTTTTTTATTAATTTTAAAAATAATAAATAATTATATATATATAATTATAAAAATATTAATTAAAATAATCATATAGATAATTATAATAATAATAATAATTATATAAATAATTATAATAATAATAAAAAAAAAAAAATAATTATAAAATTCAATTTTTTTTAATAATAATAAAACTAATAATAAATAATTTTTGAAAATCATTTTAATAAATAATTATTATAACAAATTTTTTTTTAATTTTTCACGCCTCTTACGTTCGCGTATCTCGGATAAAATTTAAAAGCAGAAGTGAGCCTAATTTTATTGTATATTTATTTTAAGCTGCCCTGTAGAAGTTGTTGTGCTCATTTTTATATTCGTTTTCATTTTAATTGCATGGTAGATCTGACCCTAAGTTTATTGCATTTTTCTTTTAAGCTGCATTTTAGTATCTAGAGCTAACTTTATCGTATCTTTTTTCCGCCCACTTTTTTTTTTTTTTTTTCTTTTTATCTCTTTTCGTAATTTTTCCATTCTGAGCATGGCACGTTACTACAGATACATCTCCCTTCGTATACATTAGTTCCTTTTGGGGATTTTAAATATATATTTAATTTCTTTTGATTTTTTTTTTTTCATGAGGAATAGATTTCATGTTATAAATATTTATATAATTTTTCCATGCCACGCCCAAACTCCTTTTAATTATATGTTATTTTTCTTTTTACTCCTCAGGCGTGGAATTAGGTGGTTTATCCCTGTTAGCGTTAATAAAGCCATTGCCAAACAAGCGCCTTTAATTTTCCTACTACCAAAAAGTAGAAAATAATATATATATATATATATATATATATTTTATATATATATATAATATATATATATATATATATATATATATATATAATATATAATATAATATATATATATATATATATATATTATATATATATATATATATATATATATATATATATTATATAAATTATGTTATATTACAGGGCCTCTTAAACCATTCATGCCGCCCTAGGCAAAAAAAAAATCACCCTAAGCATATGTAAAATATTATATATATATATATATAATATATAATATATATATATATATAATATATATATAATATATATTATATATATATATATATATATATATATATTATATATATATTATATATATATATGGAAGGGCTTACCATAGTCTGAATTTCGCTTTCACAGTGTTTTTTGATTTTGATTTTTATTATTTTGCCTTGACTTTTAAAATTTAGGTTTTAATGTTTAAATCAATTTTAACTTACTTTTATTTTATTCGTGTATTTGTATGGGGTGTAAAAGGAGCGTTAGTGTTTTTAACTTATGATTTTTCATATTATACATATTTTACTGTAAATACGATTTAACTTTTTTAAACATTTACGGTTTTAAATTTAGGTTTTAGTGTGTGAATAATTATTAACCCTTGATTTTCACGTTTGTTCGTTTTTTTTTGTCTGTTGTTTGTTTTGTGGTTTGCTGTATGTGCATTGTAAGGATGGCAGTTTGCACGAGCGCGGCCTTACTATTCGATATTTACTAACATCGTTGGCTTGACAATCAACTCTGCATCCGTGGAATAACACCTCTCTAACTCTACCTTTTGCTCTGTCTGAGACCCAGATGGCTAGGAATCATCCTCTAAATCGTTTAATATGTCCAACTATAACTTATTTCATAATTTCCGTCTGAAGGTGGAGTATGTGCCTATGTAAACATAAACACTCCTGTAAACACGTCTAAGGAATCTCGAGTCTCCTAACTTCGATGTTCTGTGGCTTAAATCTTTCTTCCTTCTACTTATCAATAATTCTTGTGTTTCTTCTATTGTTCTCCTAACAGAACAGATTTTCACGCCTTTTTTGAATATCTTACAACTTCTCACGAGACTGTTATATCTTCTCATCCAAATACTGAGGTCCTCTATTTGGGGGATTTCAATGTACTGAATGGTTGGGGTCCTCTCATACTGATTTAGGTGGGGAGGAAGGCGAATCATCAGCATCTTCAAAGACCTGGAGGCTACTAATTAAGAACACACACATTTCCGATTCGTTCCCAACCAATTCTTGACACACTTGACCTATGTTTCACCCAGGGTTGTGGAGTCTCTTAAATACACCACCTTCGCTCCTATTTATATATATATATATAAATATATAATTTTCATATCTTGACATCATGTTTTCAAAACAGAGGATTGGTAGAGGTGAACAGATTGCGTGGATTGCAAGCTCTCCCGATTGCAACCCGTTGGATTATTTCTTCTGGGGCCGTTTAGGAAAACTTGTATAGGAAACAGTAGTTCCTACTATCAACCTTCTTCGCGACCATATAAACCAAGTTTTCGAAGTTACATGAAACACTCCCAGAATCCGGGAGCATGTTCGTAAGTCCATGGCATGACGATGTGAGACGTGTATTGCTGTATGACGTCAACATTTCGAGCATCTTCTGTAAAAGGTATCTAATAATAATATTTAATTCCTGTTATGCCCTCTTTATTGCAATAATCCTTGCCTCACTGGCTGTTTAATTTGACTTTTCTCCAAGATTCGTATATTACATACAGTACGTTGTACTAAACAGCTGTGATGTGTGCCCTCCTTATGTGTACGTCTTTGTGCTACATATCCATATTGCTGTGTATATACTGCAAAACACACAGTTCCATTATTACATTATTACATTACCTGCGATAGGTGAACTGCCATTATACAATTGCACAGCGTGGCACTCCTTTTCTGGAGTTGGTACGAATCTTGAGACGGTGTAACTTTTGAACAGTGAATTTTGAGACCATTGTTCATGGAATTTTTTTTCATAGTTGGGGTCTAACTATGGGTCCAAGTTTGGCCAAGCAATTTTGAATATATATATATATATATATATATATATATATATATATATATATATATATATATATATATATATATATATATATATATATATATAATATATATATATAATATATATATATATATATATATATACCGGTATATATATATATATATAACATCTTTAGAAGACATTTATGAGGTATATTGCAATTTATATATAATATATTATATTATTATATATATAATATATATATATATATATATCTTTCCTCCTTTTCCCAGATTGGTTGTGAGGTGTGAAACATGCATCGGAAACAGACAGGTCAGTAGACGAACATGACGTAAGTCGAAAGGAAAGTAATCAGAAAAAAATCCACCCTATGGATTCACAAGACTGCGACGGACCCTCACTGTGGTATCTCGTGAATGCAGGGTTCATCCCTTAAGCCTAGCCCTCAGTCATACCACCTCGCCAAACCATGCCATTCACTCCAATTATGCCCTTTCTTCTTGCCACTGCAACACTCACATTCCTTTCCTTCAGTCATTCCTTTACTGACTCGATCAAATCTTTCTCCGGTCTCCCAGACGGTCGATTCACAGCACATTCACCACTATACATCCGCTTAACAACCGACTATCATCCATCCCTTCCATATGACAAATCATCTTAATATACACTAGTTAATTCTCTTATTAACGCCCTTCTTCCCACTACACTATCCCCTAATATGTTAATTCCTCATTTTATCAATTTTTTCACTCCTAACAAGCCCTAAGACTGTCTCCCTTAACACACTGTATCTTAGATCTATAACCCTTATTTCTATATACATTAACACCGGTAACAACATACCCTCATGTAAAACCCTAGTGCACTCAAGACTTAGTCCCTTTGTATTCACCAAGGATTTAATTGCACCGGCCTCCTTCCTACCATTTACAACTTTCCTACTACACTCTGCATTATCCGTTCCCTTTTCCCTTTTCATCCAACATATAGCCTAAATATTTAAACTCATATACTTGTTCCAACTGCTCACCATTCAACATGATTTCACAACGCGGACCCTCCTCACTCAATACCATCACCTTACTCTTACCTACATTTACTCTCAAACTCCTCCTTTTACACACCCTGCTAACTCGGTCTACCAATCCTCTCAAACTTTCTTCAGCTTCACTATACAAAACCAAATCATCTCAGCCTACAATAAGCAGGACACCCCCACACTCTTCTATTGTCCATCATTCTAACACCTTCCCCTATAACTTCTAATTCTTTCATCACCCCATCCATATACAAATTAAATGGCCATGGAAACAGAACACATCTCAACCTTACTCCACTATTACTATTAAACCATTTACTTTCAACTCCGTTTATTCTTACACGACATACAAACTTTTGATTCCATTCAAAAGTCTACCACTTACACCATATATTACGAACACCTGCCACAAAGCTTCCCTATTAATCCTGCCATATGCCTGTTACACGTCCATAAAACCTAAATACAATTTATTCTTCTCTCTCATTTTTTTCAATATAAAAATTTGATCTTCTAAATGCACCTTGATCTTCGCCAATCAGTCCCTCAGTCACTAGACACACTCTTTCAACCAAAATAACAGCATATATCTTCCTTGCAATACTCAATAAACTAATTCCCCTATAGTTCCTACAGTTCCCCTTATCTCCCTAACCGTTATATAAATAAGGGTATCATTACTGCTCTCCTCTAATCCTTCGGAACAATGCCCTTCGTAAACGCTTTGTTACACAACCTCCATGTCCAGTCAATCACAATTTCGCCTCCATTATTGATCATTTTTCCAGTAATTCCATCAATATCTCGGGATTTACCATTCTTCAACTTTCTCACTCTACCTATTACATCATCCCCTAAATACCAGCTGCTTCTTACAACATGAAAACAGCACACATTTACTGTCACCTCTTCATTACTGCCAATGTTATGCAGATTTTCGAAGTGTTCCCTCTGCACTATTTTCAATTCTCTTTTCATCATTCAAATAACGTACCATCCATATTCATTATTCTATGAAGATTAACCTTACTAGTTTTTAACCTTTTGCACTTTCATTCAAAAGAGCTTCCTTTTTCCTTGTAAGTCCCCATTCATCCCCATTCCAAATTGTTTATTTACCTATTTTTCCCCTTACGTATGCAACTTTTAGTTTTCCTTTTTTACTCCATATATTTTTCCATACACCTTTCTTTTGAAACTTTATCATTGGCTTTTAACTATTCAACCAAGCCCCTTTTTTTCTACTATTAAAAGCTTGCGTCACCTCTTTATATATATATATATATATATATATATATATATATATATATATATATATATATATATATATATATATATATATATATATATATATATATATATATATATATATATATATATATATAAATATAAACGTGTTAATATTATTAATTTGCCAGTGATTTATTTGGCAGCATGATTAAATAAAAACAGTTTCTACGAAATCTGAATAATTGATTGTTTTTGATTTTCTTCCTTGTCTATATGAGGTAAAACAAAAGAAAAGGCAAACAAATTATATATATATATATATATATGTTATATATATATATTTATATATATATATATATATCTATATGTATATATAAGATATTTTGATTTTTATATATATATATATATATATATATATATATATATATAGGCCCTGTTATGTTTTACGACTCCGTCAGTTTTGATTTTTTTTTTTTTTTTTAAAATATTGCTAATATATGATACTAATAATGAATTTAGGGTGACGGCGAAGATCTTAAAAATTTCTAAATATTTTTTTAAATATTTTTTTTTCTTTACCAATAACATTTATATAAGGAAATATTTCAAAATAAAATATGTCGAAAGTTACGATACTTACAGAAACAATTACATATTTAAAATAAAATAATAAATTTTATTAAAAAATGTAAAAAAAAAAAAAAAAATTAAATATGAAATATCTCGAAAAGTATGACACTTACAGAGAAAACCAATTACATATTTGGAATCAGCATATAAAGCTTATTACAAAAATGTAAAAATATATATATGTAAATATTAGGGGGCTCGAGCCGACGGGGGAAAGAGGGGGGGACGTTTTCCATACCCCGTAGGGGAGGGGCGGAGGAACCCCCGCGACACCTAAATACCAAAGAGTGAATCTGGAGACCCCTCCTGAGGTGGGAAATAGTCCCACCCTCTGTCATTCTGCAGCGCCGAGAGACCCTGACTCCTGCCATCTTTGCTGTTTACCCTGGGGTATTCGCAAGCTAAAAACAAATAAAACTGACGGAGCCGTAAAACGTAACAGGTCCTATATATTTTTGAATCATGTCCCGTCACCACTTAAATTGATTGTTAGGATCATATAATTGACTAATGTAATAAATACCTCGTGCAATTACATAATCTACTGACAATTCACAACAAATGTTTAATAAATTATTCACCTACGTCAATGCGCGAATGGACACGTCAGACAGTCTACTGTCGCACTCGTTCAAAAACAGCAGGAAGGTTGAGAAATCATCTACGATTAGATGGTGAAGCGACAGAAGCGTCTCTTCGTTTACATTATCAGTTTCATAAACTAGGTCTTTTAAGTGTTCCCAGAGATAAATAATAATAATAATAATAATAATAATAATAATAATAATATAATAATAATAATAATAATAATAATACAATAATAATGTTAAATTAATAATAATAATAATAATAATAATAATAATAATAATAATAATAATAATAATAATAATAATAATAATAATAATAATAATAATAATAATAATAATAATAATAATAATAATAATAATGGATTTATATCAAACGAATTGTAATCCATGAAATTGAAACCAGTCCTTTCATACCTATTCATTTGCCATGGTAGATATCTATG
>JABUQX010020560.1:92500-97500 GCA_015478945.1 Trachelipus rathkii | reverse complement strand
ATATATATATATATATATATATATATATATATATATATATATATATATATAAACCGCGCTACATTACAAGTTACATAACTACTGACATCTACTCATTGAATGAATTAGTTCTTAAAAATAGAATGAGCATCGGCCAAGATCCTCCATTTTTCCACTTACGTCTGATTTTATAATGCGAAGAGCAGAAAAACCCCGTTCAACGCTAACCTGCTTTGGAGGTAGAGCAGTAACAGCAATTGCAGCTTCTTGTACAATGCCTGGATACCTTTCGATGGCCTCTTCTAATTTAAGCTTCGAAGTTACATAAATTTTTTCAACTTATTTCAGTGCTGCAAAGAAATTTTGAATAAAGTTACGGAATATTGTGTACAATGATGAGGAAAGACCTTGACATTCTTCTTGAACCCGTCGACGCTTTCGGCCAAACTCTCCAATATCTAGAAGCTTTTCATACTAATCTTCTGATCTTTCTGAAGAATGACTTGAGAAAGTAGTAACGGGGCTGGCTGTAGTTTCATCACTTACAATATATCCAGATGTATCCTTTTCTTCTTGAACTTCTTGCAACCCTTTAATAAAAATGGCCACGTTGCAAAGTGCATTTTTAGCTTTTTGCTCTCGATCTTCAGTTAAGTTTACCCTGTAGATAGGGTCAGCATAAACAAGTGCTAGTAGAATATTATTGTCAATGAGAGAAATTTCTCTTCGTACCATGAAGTCTTTATTTCTTCCGAACTTAAATATAGATAGTAAAAGGTTGAAGGTTGAATTTATTAGAATATAATCCAAATTGGAACATAAGGTGCAGGTTAAAAACTCGTAGCCTTGCACAGATTTGCGCTGTGGAAGTCGCAGTGAACCCGACGGCGTGATTGAAGTCAATTACAGAGTACCCCTAATTCACAACTTAGTCAGTTCAAAATTTTCTGACTCCAACTCTACTATCTTGAAAGTTATCGACTCCAATTCCGACCCAGACTCCGACTCCACCCTCTTCAAAATTACCTACTCCGACTCCGCTCTCTTAAAAATTACCTACTCCGACTCCATAACAATGGTACAAACTAGTCGAATATTCAGCACACTTAGAACGATCGGATATAGTCCAACATACAACATAAATCCTGGCAATGAGTGTATACTAGTTGATCAATCAATGTAATTTAACTCATGCATGCTTTCATGTCATTATAGGATTTTAACTATGAACCTCACATTCAGCTCCAACATATCTTTCATATAGCTTTTTTATGTATATATATATATATATATATATATATATATATATATATATATATATATATATATATATATATATATATATATATATATATATAAGATATATATATATATATATATATATATATATATATATATATATATATATGGAGAGAGGAGAAAGAGAGAGAGAGAGAGAGAGAGAGAGAGAGAGAGAGAGAGAGAGAGAGAGAGAGAGAGAGAGAGAGAGAGAGAGCTTTATTGTGTTTTAATTTGGATATATAGCTTTAAAAACACATAACGAAAATAAAAGCACCTTCAAAAAGAAATATGTGCAATAAATGCAAATCACAATCGTCCAGTTTCTTCTCCTACTGCAAGGCATACACAAGTTTTTCTTTTTCTTTTACAGAGAGAGAGAGAGAGAGAGAGAGAGAGAGAGAGAGAGAGAGAGAGAGAGAGAGAGAGAGAGAGAGAGAGAGAGAATTATATTTTTAATTATTCTATCTTTAACTATCGTCGTCATATGAAGAAAATTTTCCAAATTCTCTTCCACTGGTAGCTAGGGGCTAAAAATCCCCTTCTATCGCTCGTAAAATTTCTTCTCCTACAGCATACAGCAGATTTTCTTATTTCTTTTAGAGAGAGAGAGAGAGAGAGAGAGAGAGAGAGAGAGAGAGAGAGAGAGAGAGAGAGAGAGAGAGAGAGAGAGAGAGAACTATATTTTTAATTATTTTATCTTTAACTATCGTTGAGTCATATAAAGAAATTTTTTGAAATTCTCTTCCACTGGTAGCAAGCCCAAGGGGCTAAAAACCTCCTTCTATCATATTAATCTTTTCGTGAATGGTGCCAATATATCGTATAAATTAGTAATAATGGTGATAATGATAATAATAATAATAATGTTAATAATAATAATATTAAATATAGTAAATAATGGTGAATAATATTAAAATATAGTGAATTATAGTGTACAGCATAATAATAATAATTTAAAACTTAGTGCATAGCATAATAATAAGGTTAGTATTAAAATATAGTGAATAGTAGGGATTAATAGTAAAATATAGTTAATTTTGTGTTAAATATTTATTTTATCCCATAATAAGTTTTTGTAGTTTAAGTGCTTTAACGTTTTATTAATTTCAAATAAGGTTTTAATGTTTGAAGAAACTGTATCTAATTTCGTTAAAAAAAAATATTTCCTTTTAATCTTTGATTTTTTTTTAACTACATTTTTTTTTATAATTTTAGTTTATGACAGCTAGTTGTAGTTAGTTTTTAGGATAATTCAATGTCATTTATTTTAACATACATGTAGGTTAGTTAGTTTAGCTAGTGTAGTTAGTTTAATTCGCTCTTAGTATTAGGCTACTTTTATTTATTTATTTATTTTTTTCAGCAATTTTTAATCTCAATTTTACCTTTTCCTAATAAATTTTAAAGTTTTATTATTATTATTATTATTATTATTATTATTATTATTATTATTATTATTATTATTATTATTATTATTATTATTATTATTATTATTATTATTTAAATTTGGGTTTGGGGGTTGATTGATCGTAGTAAATTAATTATTATTATAATTTTTTTTTATTTTATTTTTTCTTTAATGTCGTGGATTTATTAATATTAATTTTTCTCCCTCTGTTTATTTATTGTTTATTTATATCTGATTTTGTTTGTTTAAGGTTTGAGCTTGGGATTTTAAGGTTTGTTTGCGTGTGTTGTAGTTTGAATGAGGGGGGAAGACATAGTGGTGGGCGAGAGTGGGAGTTCTCTATCGACTTTGTCAATGTCCGTGGCCTGCGTGCTAACCATGAATCTGTGGAATATCACCTCTCTAACTCTCAACCTAACATTTTATTATTGTCTGAGACACAGCTAGCCAGGGATTCTTTTTCAAATAAACTTAATATCTCCAACTATAACTTTTTTTTTTTAATTTCCGACTGAATGGTGGAGTCTGTGCCTACATAAACATTAACACTCCTGTAACACGTCTCGAGAATCTTGAATCTCCTAACTTTGATGTTATATGGCTCAAAATGTTTCTCCCTACTACGATCATTATCTGGTGTTTCTACTACTGCTCCCTTAATGGAACAGATTTGCACGTCCTTTTTAAATATCTTACTACTTCTCATGAGACTGTTGCTTCTTCCCATCCAAATGCTGAGGTCCTCTTTTTAGGAGACTTCAAAGTACACTACACTGGGTGGTTGGGCTCCTCTCACACTAATGCAGGAGGGGAGGAAGCCAAAACATTCAGTATTCTCGACGATATGGAACAGTTAATTAAGGAGCCTACACATATCCCAGATCGACCTAACCAATTCTTGAACACGCTTGATTTATGTTTCACCACTTCTTTTATATATATATCGACTTTCCTCCTATCGGTAACTCTGCCCACAATCTCGTAGCTCTTAGTTATAATACTTTTTCTCCAGCAGCTCCACCATGTCCCAAAAGGTACTTTCTGGCAGTTTCATCGAGCTAATTGCGGGGTATTGCGTCGTTTCTTTGCTAACTATTCTTGGAATGAATCCTGCTTTGACTCGGAGGATGCTTCGGTCACTACTGAAAAGGTAGCTGCCGTAATCACCGAGAGCATGAGCAGGTTCATTCCATCTTCAACTAAATCTTTTTCTCCACAAAATCCATGGTTCGATGGAGCCTGCTCTCGCTCTTTTTAAGAAAGAGACATTGCATATCGGGCATGGAAAAATCATCGTTCTTCTATCACTCTTACCAATTTTCATTCTGCTCGGAATCGTTGCAGGGATATTATTCGACAGGTTAAGAGCACTTTCACCTAAAAGCCAAGGTGACAACCACTGGTTCCTCCTTACTGATAAAAATTCTCTGGCCTCTTGCCAAAAACACTTCTAATAACTTTTGATTCTCTTTCCTCCTTATTCGCTTACTTTATCTGTAGCTAACTCCTACTGAAAAGGCTAATCACTTCGACCTCCTTTTTTCATCTAATTCTACCCTGGACGATTCCGGCATCCTTCCCCTACCCCTTCTTCTATCAGGTTTCCTATGTCCCTTCCTGTGATTACGCATGATCGGGTGCATGGGATTCTGAGATCTATGAGCGTCAGGAAGGCTAGTAGCTCGTTCAACTTTACTCTCTATGACTTAATAAAAATACATTTCCTCAGTGCTGGAAGCGCGCATATGTCCAGCCGATCCCGAAAAAGGGTAGCAGCTCTTATCCTTCCAACTATCGCACTATAGCTCTCACTTGTATTCCATCTAAAATCTTTGAAACTCTTCTTAACTTTCATTTCCTGGATCATCTGGAGTCTGATTCCCTTCTTTCAGATCATCAGTATGACTTTCGACGCTCGAGGTCAACTGGTGACATACTTTCCTATCTAACTGATTTATGGTTTTCTGCCCTTAGGGAGTATGGGGAGTCTTGTGTGGTGGCACTTGACATATCCAAAGCTTTTGACCGAGTGCGCCATGCGTCACTACTCTCTAATCTCCCTTCCTTTGGGTTTCCTCCTTCTTTATGCTTACTCCTGTCAAGTTTTCTCTATGAGCGACCTTTTTCTCCTTTTCTATTTATTGTGTTGTTCCGCAAGGTTCCATGCGTCACTACTCTCTAATCTCCCTTCCTTTGGGTTTCCTCCTTCTTTATGCTTACTCCTGTCAAGTTTTCTCTATGAGCGACCTTTTTCTCCTTTTCTATTTATTGTGTTGTTCCGCAAGGTTCTCTGTTTTATCTCCAACTTTATTCATGATGATGTGACGTCATT
>JABUQX010020560.1:77500-85000 GCA_015478945.1 Trachelipus rathkii | reverse complement strand
GTTACTATTTGTGTATATGATGCCATTTAGTAATTAAATTGCAAAGACATCAATACGTATTTTCTTCAGAGGTCTCTTTATCTTTCGCTTTTTCTTTACAATCATTTTCTTACGACCTTTACCTTGCCCGTCATCATACGCCTTATTTTACGTTTAACAACATCCAACATTTCATTACAGACATCAGCTATGAGGTTGTATTAGGGAGTCATGTGGATTAGTTCCTGATGCAATATCGTTGATTGTATTCAACCCTGTTCTAGCCGCTTTTTAACAATATACTCTCCCTTTCTAAACAGATTCATGGCGATTTTCACACTTATCGAATCCTCCTCCTAAATCATAACCCCTTTGTAATGTGGAACCTATGAAAACTTTTTCTCCATTCATTATTATTAACGGATCTTATTTTTTAACTATCTTCTCGCTGCTGAGAGTAAGATAGTGAGGTAAGGTAAGGTAGTATTAAACAACCAGCACTATTTCCACTGTGATAGTGTATTTAATTATATCTACCAATAGATAACTAATGGGTTTCTTAAATTATCTCTTTGTTAAAAGAATCAAAAATTTATGGAATTAACTATATATAAAAAGTTCATAACACGAGGTAGAGAACAAATATTTATTCACGATTATTAAGTCAACTGCTTCTCTTCGTATGAAACCATTTTTCTTCGCAGCTCAGAGAGAAATGTTGTATTTCTGCTGCTGGAGTCGGCAGTCTCTCCTTAGCTCGTCGTCCACGGACTTGCCAGTTTGCGGTGAAAATAAAGAAAGCGGAGACGTTTCATCGGATGGAGTCTCGCAGACCTATAAACCTTTCGTGTTCGGCCTTACCCAGTGTGAGCGGGGAGGTCTGCCAAAGGTTCACTGTCAGACTGACGTACATTATTCTTCTGGGAAGATGAAATCTTTCAGAAGTAAACGGTAGATCTCCTTTTAGCTCATCGTGGTCAGGTGGTAACACGCCTGCTTTACCAACAGCGAGGGTATGGGTTCGAAACCCAGTTAGGTAAGAAAGCCTAGGGATGATTATATATACATATAAAAGTGCGTTTTCACTTAGCACTAATATCATATATATATATATATATATATATATATATATATATATATATATATATATATATATATATATATATATATATATATATATATATATATATATATATATATATATATATATGCCTGAGATTGATTAATAGAATGATTCTCTAAAGTCTCTCTTTCTCGCTTAAGGGCAATGCCCTAAACTCTCTCTCTATATATATATATATATATATATATATATAGATATATATATATAAGAAAATATATAGATATATATATATATATATATATATATATATATATATATATATATATATATATATTGGAAGCATGAGCAGTTTGCTTGGTAAGATTATGCAAATATTTAAAAGTTGAATTTTCAATAATCGTTAAGACGAAATAATCGCCATTTTCTTTCAATAACTTGTTTCCTATACCAGAAATATGTTAAAAAAAAACAAAAAAAAAATCAAAACTGACAGAGTATTAAAACATAACAGAGCATATATATATATATATATATATATATATATATATATATATATATATATATATATATATATATATATATATATATATATATATATATATATATATATATATATATATATATATTTATATATATATATATGATTTAGTTTTGCCAAATCGAAACTGACTGTACGATTAAAAGTTATTTGATTGTGAGGTGTTTCCGGCCAAAATGAACATAATTTGTGATACACTGTTTTCTGTTGTTATATATATATATATATATATATATATATATATATCGTTCATATATATATATATATATATATATATATATATATATATATATATATATATATATATATATATATATATATATATATATATATATATATATATATATATATATATATATATTTTTGATTATATGAATCCGTTATATTTGTTTGTTTGTTTTTTTTAACTTTTTTTTTATATATTGTAATTATATGATACTAATAATAAATTTCGGTGGGAATGAACAGGGTCAAATAATTTTATAAAAAATGGAACTATTTAATAAAATCGTACTTTTTTAATCATTGCACGTTTGGCAGTTACCGGGAGAAAATACAGACTCCTGATATTTTCTGAATGCAAAAATCTTATTTAGAAAAACCCTAAAACAAGAAAAAAAAGTTACGGCAAAGTAGATCCATCTAGGTTAGGTATTAGTTTACTGTATCGTCGATCCACGTAGGTTAGGTGTAGGTTTACTGCAACGTCGATCAATATAGGTTAGGTTTTAGTTTAGGACCCTCCAGTTCAAAGTTCAAACTATGGTAAGTTTTGTTAAGTATTCACAGAATCAATATATGAAAAAAAAAATCAATAAGAACCGAATTTTACCCCGAAACATTATTTTTTGCCTGGGTTTTACCTACTCTGCTTACAAACATAAACGTGGACTTTGAAAATGATTTTGCAATAATAAAGAATTGTGTTTGACAACACGCTCCATGTAATGACGTCAGTCATAATAACATTTTGAGAAATTATTAATGCATAACAATGAGCGAGCAGGAACCTAACTATTATTTCAAAATCTAACTCGATATATTTTTCCCAACTAATTACTTCTTATCTTACAAAAACAAATGTATTAGTAAATATATACTTTGTTTTTTGTTTTTTATTTTTACTTTGAATACAGGTTCAAAGTTTATCCATTTCTTAAGCTTTAAAATAGGACTTTTGGCAAAGGTTTTCTAAAAATGAACCTCTCTCTCCTCTCTCTCTCTCTCTCTCTCTCTCTCTCTCTCTCTCTCTCCTCTCTCTTCTCTCTCGCCATCAGGTTTATTTCAAAGTCCCTGTTGTCTCCACTCGCTTTCATTATTCTTTTTTTTAAATTACAAATATTTTTACGAACAACTTTTTATCTATCATATATATAGTATATATATATATATATATATTATATATATATATATATATATATATATATATATATATATATATATATATATATATATATATTAATTAATATCTACAAAAATGCCTATGTATATATATATTTATATATATATATATATATATATATATATATATATATATATGGATGAAACTGTGTGAAACGTCTGTTAACATGGAATATTTGAAGAATAAATCGTGAGGAGAAAAGGAGAGAGGTGATGGACGTATTTAGAAAGGGTAAATTTGTTCAACTTTCTGTGACTGAAAGGAGAAAGGATGTGGTGAGAACAAGTGGTGAGGGGTGAAATGTTTGCTGGAGTGGAAATAAATGAGAGGGGAGAGAATGTGAGTTATGAAGTGATGAGTGATTTGTTGCATTGAGCTATGATAAATTTTGTTTGTGTGAGTACTAGAATATTAATGGTTAAATTTAAGTTTGAGAGGATTAAGTATGTACAGTTGTATCATATGGTACATCTGAGGGGAATGTTGAGGAGAGTGAGATTTTCTGGAACGACCTCAAGATGTTTTGACGGGGTGAGGGCACTTCAGAATAATTGTTGTGTTGGGCTACTTGAATGATTAAATAGGTGCTCGAAAGAGGGATTGCGTGAGAATATGGAAATGGTAGGAAGGTGATTGATTTCTGTGCGAGAAATGTGTGTGTAAGTAATACATTCTTCGAGCACAAGAATATTCATCCATAAATATACGAGAGATGATGTCAAAGTGAAGAGCTGATTGATTTAATGTTGGTGAAGAAGGTGATGTTGAAGTATGTGATGGACGTTAAATCAGTATGTTAAATGGAATATTATATCATTATGTTGTATAAAATAAAATTAGGGGCATGGATAGAGAGGAAAGAAAAGAGGAAGGAAGTGGGGGGAATTAGGAGTGAGAAGTTAAATGAACAGGGTTATAAGGAAAAGTATGTGGGAGAGCACTTGCAAATAAGTCAGTTGAATGTAAACAAGAGGGAACTTAAGCAAAATCTGGAGGTAATGAAGGAAGCATTTGCGAATAGTGCAAGAGAAGTGTGTGGGTGGTGCGGCAGGGAAGTTAGAATGTCAATGCAAGCGGTAGAGATAAAGAGGCGTGGCTGAATGTGCTAATAAGCCAATGATGAGGTTTCGAAAGAAAGGTGTATGGAAATATGCATGAGAAAAAAAGGAGGTAAATGAACAGTTTGGAAGGAGGATGAATGGGGACTTACAAGGGAATAGGAAGCTGTTCTGGAAAGAAGTACGAAAGGTTAGAAAGAGAGAATAGAGATGGTGCTTTGTGACTGATGAGATGAACGTGAGGAAGGTGCGGAGGGAACATTTCGAAAATCTGCATAATATTGGCAGTGATGAAGAGGTGAATGTGGGTGGATTGATAGTGCAAGAATAAATAGGTATTTTCGAGAGGAGGTAATTAGTAAATAGGACGTAATAGGTAGAGTGAGATAGTTGAAGAATGATAAATCAACAGGAATAGATAAAATAACTGGTGAAATAATCAAGAATGGAAGTGGGGTTGTGATTGACTGGATATGGTAGCTGTATAACAGAGCGTTTATGGACTGAAGAAGAACAGTGATAGTACAGTATAAAGATATGAGTGATAAAAGGGAACTGTAGTAACTAGAGTGGAAACAGTTGTCAGAGTTATGTAAGGAATTAGTTAATTAGGGTTATATAGCAGAGTGAGGCGTCGAGTGACTGATGGGTTAATTGTTGGAGAACAAGGTGCATTTAGAAAAGTAGTAGAGAATGTATTGATAAAAATTTTGCATTGAAGCAAGTGAGTGAGAAAATGAAAGAGAAGAGGAAACTGTATTTAGGATTTATAAACTTTAAACAGGCGTATACAGGATTATTAGGGAAGCTCTCTGGCAGGTGTTAATGATATGTGGTATTGGTGGTAGGCTTTTTGGATGGAATTAAAAGTATGTATGATGGTAGTTGCAAAAGAACCGAGATCGACAAGTGCAAGATTTTGAAACTAGCTTCAAATCTGGCAACAATGAGATAACGTCCATCCTTCGGTCGGTGGTATATTTTTGGACTCTGAGTCCGATCTTGGGGCCGTAGAGCCCTACGTTTGAGGCTGCAAACCCCAATTTTGGGGTTCCTACTCCAAATATCCCTCTTTTTAGACATTCTGAGTGGCAATATTACGCGTTTTAAGTTATTTCGTCCGCTGAGTCCGATTTTAGAGTCGAGGAACCCAAAATTTGAGGATGCGAACCCCAATTTGGGGTTTGAATTCAGTTATAACTTGTTTTGGCCTATATAATGTTTGATATGTCTAATGAAGTGTTGTGAATCCAGATATGATGGTCTCAGTCCTCTACGAGGTGTTGTAAACCACTCCGCCTTCATCGAAATTATCGAAAAAAATAATAATAAAATACTTAGAATAGGTCGTAACCCATGTAAAGAAACATTATAAAAAGTAGAAGAAGGAGCCGGATTCGGAGTAATTCAGAGTTGGAAATAAACATATAGTAGGACATGTGATGTGCCATTCTATATGTAAACGAACACATAAAACTCGATTTTGTAGGTATCAAACCCCTGCAGGATGTTTGAACACCGCAAAATGATATCTCAGAATAAAAAAGAAGAAATGTACCGAGTGTTTAACATAGGAAGCTGAAGGAAGGAAGTCGAAGGATTCCAGGAGAAATCAGAAATAGTAAGGTCCCACACGAGATGGGGCCGAACCCTAAAAATGGGCTTCACCCATAAAATGAAATTTTTGGAGAAATTCGTAGAATAATGGTTACTAAAGTAACCAGGCCTTGTAAAATATATGGACTCTATTAGCATGTTAATTATAACGACTCTACTTCTTTCTCTCTATTTAAATATATCTTTCTACCTACCTTTCTTAACAATCTTGTCTAACGTAGCCTAACCAAACCTAACCTAACATACTAACCTAACACAACTAGAATGTTAATTATAACGACACTTTACTTCTTTCTCTATCTTTCTTTCATTCTTTCTTTATAATAATCTCTCTCTCTCTCTCTCTCTCTCTCTCTCTCTCTCTCTCTCTCTCTCTCTCTCTCTCTCTCTCTCTCTCTCTCTCTCTCTCTCTCTCCATCTCTCTGGTAGCTCAAGAAAATTATATACTACTTTTCGGCTGTGTGTTTAAATCGTAATAATGATCTCTTGTTCTAAATCATATTTGGACTTCATTTTTGCATTATAAACTTTTTAGTTATTTTTTTATTAAAATCAGTTTTTATTGACCTAAAGCAGTAAATCAATAGATCAATACATCAATAAATCAAACCCCCACAACACCCCTAGCACCCATCCAAGATCAAGTAATCAATTGATTAAAGTCATATTTGGACTTCATTTTTTTTATAACTCACAACTTGTGAAAACATAGCATAAAAACAATTTTTTGCACAAGAAAGTTAAATAAGCTTCTATTTATTACATAAATTTACATAAAAAAATTTTACATGGAAAATATTTACAAAATTTTAAGCTCAAGACCATACCTAACTTTATCTAACCAAACCAAAACTAGCCTAACATATAACTTAATACACCTAGTTTGTTAATTATAACGGCTCTTTACTTCTTATTTTCTCTCTCAATAATTCTATCTTTCTCTTTTTTATATCTATGTTGCTCTCATTCTTTTTTTCTCTATATATTTCTCTTTTCTAAGTTAGTCTAACCTAATCCAACCCAACTTACCCATCAAAACTGACCTAACCTATTCAAGCCTAACATTACCTAACATGAAATATCAATCAAACTAACATTGTCTAAAGTATCCCAACGTTATATATATTACATGTATACACGACTGATTCTTATCTAATGTGGACTTGATGTCATACATTGTATCCCGTTCTCTATGCATTGAGTGATAACTTTTACGCAGTAATATATTTTCTTTAAACTGTAACACTTATATTTGAATTTCGTTTCCATATATTTAATATTTACATCCTTTTCTTTTTTCAACCGTTAACTTTTTTATTTTAACATATTTTCTTTAAACTGTAACATTTGTATTTAATATATACTTTTTCTATACGATAATCCTTTAATACTTTAAAAATTTTCTTTTAAAGTTAACTAAAAATAAAAATTTATCAAAAGTGTTTCATTACTTAAAAAAAAAAATAATTTTTTTGTGAAGTTTAAAATTTTTTAGTAAAAATTTGTTGACCCTAAAGCAGTAAATCAATAAATCAAACCCCCACTCCACCCCTCCCATCAGTGATTTATTAATCAAGTGACTAAAGTCATATTTGGAATTCGATTTTGAATAACAAAAATAAGTTTGGTAAAAAAAAAATATAGTAAAGTGGAAAAGGTTATTAAAATTGTTTTTAACGAACCTAAATCAATAAATCAGTAAATCAAACACCCCACCCCACCCCACCCCTTCCTCATCTTTGATATATTAATCAAGTGATTAAAGTTATATTTAGACGTCGTTCTTGTATTATAATTTTTTTTTGTATAAATATAAAAAAAAAAAAAAATAATAAAAAAGTTC
>JABUQX010020560.1:65000-72500 GCA_015478945.1 Trachelipus rathkii | reverse complement strand
GTAAGGCACATTCAAATACTTAGCATATTCGATTATGTCCGGTAGACAAGCAAATATACAAACATTTGAAAAGATATCTCCTTTCTGTTTATAAAATATTGAGATATCGCACACAAGTTGGTGTAAGAATGTTATTTGACTAGGAATCGTGGAACTTTGACACTGATGAGAAGATCAAGTCCATACGTGAATATCTTGATCCATATAGGCCTAATGCACGAATTCATTTTAGAAGAGAAGCTTTGACACTTGGATGAGACATAACTTTACGGAAATCTTCTTGAAAAAGAACTTGTTGGGCGATTCTGGTTTATAATAAGATTAATGTTCCTAATCACCACATGGGTGTCAATCACCTGGAGTAATTTTGAAACGAGATGAAGTGATAACGACCAGGGACTGAGAAAATTGAAGGATACGAGTTGTTGTTTTTTTTTTTCTTGCATTCGTAAATTTTTCATTTGTAAAAACATGGGAGATGGTACGAAATATTCAAGAATTCGAAGAGGGGCCTGAAGGTTCGTAGTGGAATTCAAAATGAGTATCAGACCGTAATCCAAAGTTAATTGAGAATGAGAAAAGAAGTCCGCATCGATAATGTTTGCTTGCGGTTCGTTTGAGTCAACTTTTTGGGAGTGTTCTAATTTTGAATTTTTAGCATTATTGTTGTTTTCTCTTTTTCTTCATTTTGGTTGTTTTCCTTTGGTTATCTGAAGGCGCTGATTGAAGTTCTGGTGTTTTTTCTCCCGGTTCAGCCAAATTAATATAGGGCAAAATCTAAAAAGGTAATAAAAGTTGCCCGACAGTTGAGATACTCTTTTTCTTCTTAAGTTGAATGAGCAGTCACGGCCTTTCCCTGAATTTGACTCCCTTGGTCGAATTCTTCTTTCGGAATTCTTGATGATCGAGATATCCGGAGTGGCGGCCTTTTCCTAGAATTTTGACTCCCTTGCCGAAAGCTGCGTTTTCTTGTAATTTGAAATTTCGAGGAAGGAGTTCTGGAGAGAGTATCTGTAAGTGAGTCTTCTATTTCTTTTGATTTATTTTTCTGACTGAGTATCTTAACGAGATTGGGCCTTTATTATTACAATATTCGTCGAATTATGTAAAAAGAGTTTGCTTACGCAATTTTGACATCAAGTTTGGGGAGGGAAAGATAAATATAAATTTCACAAATTTTACTGTGAAATAAGTTAACAATTGAAGGGCGCTATATATATTAAATATACATATTTCAAATGGAACAATCTTAAGTTCATATGTTTTCTCTAAAGTTATTCCAGAGTGATAACCCGAGACCAATCGAATTTTGGCTTTTAAGCCAATTCGTGGTCTCGAGTATACACTCTGGAGTACCATCTCAAGGGTAAGGGTTCAACCCACACAGGGCCATTTGAAATATATAAATGAGTGTTGCGTGTATTTCGCAAATATATCTATGTGTAGTATATATATATTAATTATATTAATAATGAATATATATATATATATATATATATATATATATTAATATATTTAATTATAATATATATATATATATATATATTAATATATATATATAATTAATATATTAATATTAATATATATTAATATAATATATGGGCTTATATTATTAATAAGTTTAGGTTTGAACTCCCTGGAGCCGAAAATATATACATATAATATAATTAATAATAATTATATACATATATATATCATATATATTTGGCTATTTATAAGTTTGAATTGATACATCTCTGGTAATGACGGAGAATCTAAAAATTAACATTAATTAAGTATTTTCGTTATTTTTAAGTGAGAGTGTATATGGAGAGCTAGAGCGCGTTAAAATACAACTTAATATATTAATTTGCTGTAAAACTAACACCTAATCTCAATACTTAAACACTCATAGACACCTAATATATCTTACCACCTAACCTATACACTCAACTTAAACAGCCTATACACATACCCTGAAAAATGCTTTAGTTATATTTACCTAAAATAAGATAATTAAAATTAATGGAGTCCAATGTTTATAGACACAACCGTATCTAATGTTCAATCTATATATATATATATGTATATAATATATATCTTTTGCTGTATTATTACATATTTGTAATATCATAAAATATTTAATATCGTATTGGTTTATGTTATATATATTATATATATATTAATATTATCTATATTTATTTATTATAATATATTATTTTATATTATTATTAATATATATTTATAAATATATAATATGTATATAAATTATATATTATAAAAAAAATATAAATTTATTATATTATATTAAATATATATATTGTACTATATCTATATTTTACACTATACTATACTATCATCTTTATACTATTACACTTTATATATATTATATATATATATATAATATATTATATATATTATTATATATTTTTATATATTATTTTTATATATTTAAATATTTTTTAACTATATAAATATATATAAATATTTTTATATCAATTAATATTTTTTCATTAATTTATTAATATATTACTAATATTTTATAAATTAAAAATATAGAATTGAGTTTGAAGAGGTCTTCTTTACACAACATGTATAAGCAGACCAATTTTTTATTGCATAAAATATAAACAATAAAAATAAATGTTTTCATTTTAATAAGATTTTTTAATTTTATTAATTTACCCATATGTATTTATATTATAATATATGAATATGACTCCCGTTTTTAATTATAATTTAGGTTATAGTGATATTTATTTAGGGTTATACTTGTTAGGTATATATTTAGTGTTTTATTAAGTATTAGGTAGATAATAGTATATTAGATTTGGTTATGAGTTAAGATTATAGTTATAGTTTTAACTCCACAATAAATAATTTATATTGTATTATATATCCATATATATATTTTTAATTAAATGTTTTTAACACCACTTCACTGACATACACAGGGGCAGTTCCTCATTGCAAACACCGGCAAAATAATAAAATATAAAATTAATGAAGAAAACCCACCCAGTTTCTCAAGCCCACACTCAAACCTCTGAGCTGACCGCTGACGAAGAACTTAAAGAAAGAAGATTAAATACAGCATGAAAAAAAGATGAAGGCAGAGAGTTCCACAGATGAGAGATGGCTGGCTGGAAATCTAAAACCTATAAAATCAAAGGCTGATGTTGAATTTCTACATAATTATTATTATTATTATTATTATTATTATTATTATTATTATTATTATTATTATTATTATTATTATTATTATTATTATTATTATTATTATAATAATAGTTATTATTAATATTTTATTATTATTAATTATTATTAATTATTATTATATTATTAGTTATTATTATTATTATGTATTTATCATATATATATGATATATATATATATATATATATTATATATTATATATATAGGGTATATTATATTTAATATTTATATATATACATAATAATATCATAGTAAGTATATAATATTATATATATATATATATTTGCCTCGCTGGAGTCATTCCTCAATTTCTCTTTAATACCGCCTATCTCTCAGGGTAATTCCATCAATCTATCTCAGCACCCTCATCTCCGCTGCCTCTTTATCTTTCGTTTCTGTACAGTATTCAGGGGGCCCCAACCAAAAAAAAATTTCAAAAAAAAGCCGTATATCAGTTACGGCCTCAATACTTTTAATATATTAATCATTTTCGCAAAAACTCCAGTAGGTATTTCTCTCTTCTTTAGTATTGGGTACATTCCAATCGATTTATCGTGTTTTTTTTTTTTTTGCGAACCACTCAAATAGCATCGTTTATCCGACTTTCCCCGTCCCCTCCCCAGTCCACCCCCAAATATTTTAAATTCTTCTACCTGTTCCATGTACAGATCCTCTAATTCTCATGTTTAAATCACTCTTCACCCTAGCTATTTTCGATAATTTCTGTCTTCTCGGTTGCTTATTTTTCATATCCAACTAACTCATTTGATTATTCCATCTGTTTATCTCCTGTAAATCAGCTCCAGCTCCCTCCTCCGCTATTAGGGCTGCATCATCAGCATAAACCAGTATATGTTCCGTATTTTCCTGTCTATGAATTCTCTTCAGACCATAGTCCATATATATTATGAACAATAACGGCGAGAAGACACTTCCTTGTCTCACTCCCGTATCTACCCTGAACCATCTCTCATCCCCCATATCCCCCCTTATCCTGTTTCTGGATGTCTGGTATGTGCTTTTTATTGCTCTTATCAGCTTTTGAGTAATCCCATATTCCGGTTCCCCCAGCACTTTCCATAACTTATCTCTATTTATCCTATCAACTACCTTGTCCCACTCTATCGTCTTTTCTACCAGCATTTTCATATAGAAAATTGGCTCCGTTGTGCTTCTACCCGCTCTAAATCCGTATTGCCATTCTCCCAGGACATCCTCCACTCGACTTCGCAGTCTTCTCTCCAATATTCTTTCATATATTTTACTAGCTACATTTAAAAGTGCTATCCCTCTATAATTACTACATACTCTTCTATCTCCCTTTTTGTGCCAAATCCTCCGGTACACTTCCTTCTCTCCATATCTCTCAACTTCACTAGTAATGCTCGGTCGTATGAACCGGAGCTGTATTAGAAGGCAGATGTAAATATCCATTACTTGGTACAACATTTTTTAATATCGAAATCAAGCTAATATATATATATCGCGTAATTTGTAACTATTCATCGGGTAGTATAGTTGATATATGTATTGTAACTATTCGCGTGAATAGTATAATAATATATTATATTATATATAAGGTATATATATAGTAATGACGAGTGCATATATTATAATATATATATAAACTCGAATATATATTAAACCCTACGCAATGAATGACCTAGAGAAACAAATAATGTATTTCATTTTCCTTATTAGACAAAGAAATATCGCGTTTCAAAAGCTTTTGAATACATCCTCAATCACGACTTAAATTCTGGAGAGAATTATCGAGATAATCAAAATCTTCTCATTTGATTATAGGAATGTCCGTCGTTGTAGAGAACTAAGGGAACTCATCCTTTAATTAAACGTGACCTTCACCTTACCTTCGTCGGAGGCCATATCAATGTCACACACACACACACACACCCCTTCGTGAGAGAAAAAGCCTTGTAAGACAAGACAACGGAAACGCCATTTATATCACAGTTTCCGCAATGAAATCTTACATTCAAAGAGAAAAAGTATGTGTCTGCGTGTATGTGTGTTTACGTGTGTGTGTGTGTGTGTGTGTGTGTGTGTGTGTGTGTGTGTGTGTGTGTGTGTGTGTGTGTGTGTGTGTTGTTTGTGTGTATGTTGGTGTGATTGTGTGAATCTTGGTGTCTAGGTGTGGATGCATGTGTACGTGAAAGAGAAATTTTAATCACTTTTTTTTTTTACCCTACCGCAAGAAAAATAAAAGTGAAAGAAAATAAATGAGAAGAAAAGATTAAAAATTTGAAGGAATAAAAAAAGAAGAAAAAGTGGATTAACCCGATGATAATCAATGAGAAATTTGCATTCAAGACAAGTTTCAAAAGGAATTCAAATTTTCTTCCCCTTCCGACGGCGCTTCTGCCTTTTTTCCTTTCCTTCTTAACTCCAATTAATTTTTTTATAATCATCATAAGCACAGCTACACACCCAACTAGCTAACAATATTATTAGCGCCATATATATATATTATATATATATAATATTAATAGTATATATATATAATATAATATATATATACTATATATATATATAGTATATATATATATATATATATAATATATATATATATATATATTGGCGTAAATAATATTGTCAGCTACCACACCCAACTAGCTCACAACTATTATTACGCCATATATATATATATATATATATATATATATATATATATATATATAATATATATAATATATATCAGTATATATATATATATATTATATATATATATATATATATATATATATATATATATATATATATATATATATATATATATATATATAATATAGTATATTATATGTGAGCTGAACCGGTTTAGTCAAGCCTAGTAGTTAACAAACTTTTTTCACTTAAAATCTTTATTGGCTAATTTAATTAACAAGAAAGCGAACCGGAAGCTTAAATACTTAGGGACAAAGCAAAGAACAGTTTGTTAAAATTTTTGGCACCTCAGCTATATATATATATATATTATATATATATATATATTATATATATTATATATATAGTATATATATATATATATATATAATATATATAGTATATATATATATATATATATATATATATAGTATATATATATATATGCAGCGTCTGTTATAGCCGTCATATGTATCTTAAAAACTATTAATGCTAAGCAGTAAAACGAATACATTGCTGGAATCTGGTCCAATTTTGCCCTGGAAATGTAAAAAAAAAAAAAAAAAAAAAAAAAAAAAATCTCAAAAAACTACAATTAGCTACAGCGAAAAAGGAATACATTTTTGGAATCATGGTAAAATTTCACATAAGAAAAATGTAAAAAAAATAAATAAAAAAAAAATATTGTTAATAATTATAGTAATATGATAGAAGGCCTATTTAGAGACCTTTTATTGGTTTCTCGTTAAAATAAATAGACTTCTATTAAATTTTGCTTTATACGGCACACTAGGGGCTCGAGCCGACGGGGAACATAGGGGGGACGTTTTTCACAATACCCGTAGGGGAGGGGCGGAGGAACCCCGCGACACCCAAAAACCAAAGAGCGGGGTCCGGAGGACCCTCCCCGGAGGGGGGGAATTAGTCCTACCCCGAAAGTCCCCGGAAGGCCGAGAGACCCCGACTCTGCCATCGGTGCGGTATAGCCCTTGGGGTATTCTTTAGTAAAAAAAAAAAAAGCAAAATTTATAGAAAGCTATTTATTTAATCGAGTAACTATAAGGTCTCTAAATAGGCTCTCTAACCATATTTTAGTAGAAATATCAACAGTAAATTTGACGTAATTTCTTTCTTACATTTTAATATGAGCAAATTTTACCAAGATTCCAAAAATGTATTCTTTTCGCTGTAGCTATGTAGTTTTTGAGATTTTTTTTTTTACATTTCCAGGCAAACTTTGGACCAGCATTCCAGCAATTATTCCGGTTACTGTAGTTCTATTAATAGTTTTTTAAGAGTACATATGACGGCTATATACAGACCCCTGAACCATATATATATATATATATATATATATATATATATATATATGATATATATATATATATTATATATATATATATATATATATTATATATATAATATATATTATAATATATAATATATATATATAATATTTATACTTAAAATCGACTTTTCCCTCAAACAAGATCATCTTCAGGCCTCAGGATAATAATATTTCTGATAATAATTGGAAATAAAAAAGCCTAGTAATGAATTAACAAAAAAATTAATAATAATAATAATAATAATAGATAATAATTCTATTAATAACAATAAACATAATATAAATAATAATAATAA
>JABUQX010020560.1:32500-57500 GCA_015478945.1 Trachelipus rathkii | reverse complement strand
TCGATATTTTAAAAAATATCATATCGCCTTCGATATTATCGCCAGAAAAATATCGATATTCGATATATCGATATTTCGATATATTATAATCCGATTATAATTTGATATATTATAATCCAATATATATATATATATATATATATATATATATATATATATATATATATATATATATATATATATATATATAGGACACATATATATAAAAAAAAAATATATATATATAAATATATATATATATATATATATATATATATATATATATATTATTATCCTCCAGATTAGGCGACGCACATAGTTAAAAACAACGATAGCTACACTTAAAATTGAATACATTTTTGGAATCAGGGGCAAATTTAGTTATGAAAAGTAAAACTAACATAAAATAAAAAAAAATAAATAACAAAGTTTTAGGGATGTACGATGTTTTTTATTTTACAACGGCAGAAATGATGTTGTTAACAGATTTATTTGCATTCTTAAACAATGAGCAGTTGTTAGGTATTTTACAGTATTACTGTTTAATACTAACCTATATATACATACATAAGGCTGGGTTATTGTTGGTTGTTATATATATATATATATATATATTATATATATTGTTATATATATATATATTATATATATATATATATATATCCGATCTCCCGTTCCGTGTAGCCGTTAAGTAACTTGTCCATATTGTTATTATTCTTATTACATATTGATATATATATATTATTGTTATTGTTATTATGAAGTTCTTATTATGATATATATAGATATGTATATATATATTATTATTGTTATTATTATTTATATATTATTATTATTTACATACATATATATATATATTATTATTATATATATATATATATTATTATTATATAGATGATATTATTATGTTATTAGATATTACTATTATATTATTATTTTGTTATATATATTATATATATATATATATATATAAATGTAAATATATATATATATATATATATATATATATATATATATATATATATATATATATATATATATATATATATATATATATATATATATATATATATATAAAAATATATATATATATATATATATATATATATATATACATAGAGAGAGAGAGAGAGAGAGAGAGAGAGAGAGAGAGAGAGAGAGAGAGAGAGAGAGAGAGAGAGAGAGAGAGAGAGAGAGAGAGAGAGAGAGAGAAAGGTTTTAATATATATATATGAAGCAGACGTATGTACAGAAGAAAAAGTGGTAGAAATGGAAAAGGATCCTCTTCAGGTCTTCCAACTTTCAAGTTTCCAACTCCAAGAGGTTGAAGACTGAATTTGTGCTAGAAAGCTGTTGATGTTGGATCTTGAGGAACTGGAGGTGTTTTTGACTTTTTGTGGACGAGTGAATAAATTAAATAAGAAAATCGCGTTTCACTAGAAAATTAAACAATAATCATAAAATTCGCTTTTTTTTGTATTAAAATGAAAAATAACTATTAAGTGTTAATGAAGCTAGGAATCTTCAAAATGATTTCTGATTTAATTACAAAATAAATAGTGATTCTAACAACAAAATTAATTTAAATTGGATGGTAGACAACTGATACTTGGACGACTCTGGAAGTCTGGATCTTAAGAAAAACCATTAAATTTTAGTAATAAAATGAAATAATATTTAAGAAGTTCGAACTGGATGACAGACGACTTTATCATAAGAAAAGTTGTAGTGATGTACCCCCAAATACTAACTTTTAGTAATAGCTATTATAAAATCGTTAATTTAGTTAATTAAGCGAAACAATCGAAACAATCGTAATCGTCAGTAGATGATTAGACAAGTCGGTACTCGGTATGTTAACTGTAAACCAACTCACAGGAGTCCTGTTCCGGTATTAGATTTCTGCACATTATCTTCGTCCACACTGACAATGAACACACTCCACAGAGCTACACGTAAATCAGGAGCAGGCTGGTCTCGAGTGGACTGCAAAGTATTTAACAGTCTCAGAATAAATAAATAAATTATAAAATATTTCATGAAAAAAGGAAAATAAAACTATGATAGCTATTTTTAATTCCTTTCCTTTTATTCAATGTAACTCAAGTTATTTACTCTAATTATAGTATATATATATATATATAAGTATATATATATATATATATATACTTTATATATATATATATATATATATATATATATATATATATATATATATATATATATATATATATATATATATATTATTACAAAGCCCAATACTTATCATCTAATGCACCTAAAAAGACTAACTGATTGATAGCTCGGAAGTCAATCTATTCCTTTCATTTGAGCAAACATTGTTTAATAATGATACTGTTCGTTCTGACAAGGCTGACGTCGCATTTACAGTAAGATATTTCATTGCTAACATAAACATAGCAGGGAAAGCATTTTTACTATCATTCCAAAATTTTATTGGGTCGCATTATCCACTTGATCACTGAATAACTGAATAGTGATTAGTAAATACTCAGAAGACAATTTGACTATGTGGTGATTCTCCCTATTTTTGGTTCCCGAAAAGACGAAAAATCTAAAACCCCAATTTTTCGGTTTATTTTATACACGACATTGGGGGACGAACGAAGAACGAAATATGGGGGGGAAATAGAGTTTCATCACTTCAGGGTGTCGGGAGAGGGGGATAAGGTTTTTATTTTTTCCGGCCTTAAAAATTTTTTTAATTAATATTTTGATAAAAAGAAAAATATCGAAATATCGATATATCGCCTAAGAAAATATCGCCCAAAATATCGATATATCGAGCCAAAAATATCGATATTTCGATATATCGATATTTTTTGGCCATCCCTAGTCAGGGGGTTCAACCTCCCGAAATTATTTTAGCGACACGTTTTTCTCATAAAATGGAACCAAATTGATATAGTGCTAAGAAAATTCAAAATTAGAGCCACCCTAATATATATATATATATATATATATATATATATATATATATATATATATATAATTTATTTATATATATATATATATATATATATATATATATTTTATATAATATATATATATATATATATATATATATATATATATATATATATATATATATATATATATATATATATATATATATAGGCGTGTGTGTGTATGACTATTTTTATTTGAAACGTCTGCATTTTAAAAACCAAATTTTGCATAATATTATCTTCTAACCTTGAAAAAAAAGCTCAAAAAATACATTATGCATGTATTCGAAGGGTGAGGAAGCAAAACCCGACAATAAAAAAAATAAATTAAAATGAATAAGTAAATAAATAAAATAAATAAATAAATAAGGAATGAGATAATCTTTTGATGGAAAGTAAATAAAATATTTTTCAAGCCATCTTTAAGAGCGAGGAAAATCATATTTATTAAGTCGTAAAAGGAAAGACAAAATATTTGAAAGGGAGAAAACAGTATTTAGTTATTACATATATTCATACATACAAACATCTACGCTCGCGCTCACACGCGGTACACACATTTTAAATAGATAGATAAGATAGATAGAGAGATAGATTGATAGAAAGAGAGAAAACATAACACGGTCAGTTCTGTCATATATATATATATATATATATATATATATATATATATATATATATATATATATATATATATATATATATATATATATATATATATATATATATATATATATATATATATATATATATATATATATATATATATATATATATATATATATATCAGTGGAAGAGCACTCGCCCAAAAAGCCGAGAGATACAGGTTCGAAAACTGGTCGGGTGGGCGACGTTAAAACGAGTACACCCCTCACCCTCCTTGAATATGACTGCCCGTGAGCGGTAATGTCAGCTGTAATATATATAGATACATATATATATATATATATATATATATATATATATATATATATATATATATATATATATATATATATATATATATATATATATATATATATATATATATATATATATATGAGAAAAGAGAAAAAGGAAAAAAATTTACTGCACTCTTAAAGTTTACAAACTTGTGTAAAATGGAAAAAAATTGCCAAAGTTTTTTTTTTCTTTTTCTTTTTATATAATGTATGGAAAGGTCTCTTGTGTTCTTTCTCATAATCCAAATTTTAAAATTCTCCACCAATTTCGAGAATGAATTTTTTTTTTTATAAAGCGTTGAAACGTTTTTATTTTATTATATTGCATTATTATTATACTTAAATTTATTATATTACGTTGCATTGTCTCGTGAGACAAGAATTGCAGAAATTATTTTATAACTATAATTTAATTATTATTATCATCATCATTATCATTATTTTAATTTTAATTTTAATTTATTATTATTATTATTATTATTATTATTATTATTATTATTATTATTATTATTATTATTATTATTATTATTATTATTATTATTATTATTATTATTATTATTAGATAAAAAAAAATGCATTTGAAATAGACAAAAGAATAATAAAAAAAAAAAATTACTGTAAAGCCAAAATATCATTTCAGTTCAATTTTAGTGTATATTTTTTTTATCTTTTAATTTTTTTATTTAATTTTTATTTTAGTAAAATCATTAGGAAATAATGTATTTATTAATTTTAAACGCAAAAACTTTGCATTTGTCTAAGGGCGTAATTAGTATTTGGACACTTTGACCGCCAGCAGCGATTTCTCAAAAAGTATAAGAGGTATCGCTTTCAAACTTAGAATAAAATCTATTGAGGTATTAAGCTCGATACACGCGAAATTTCAAGTCTCTAGGATGTATATAGGGGGTACCTCCCCCCGAGAGCGAAGGTGAAATATAACGCTACGCCCTTGTTGCTGCTTCCTTTTCCGAGTAAAGATTAGGCCTAACGATTCCCAATCGAACAGGTGAATCACAGGCGAGTTTTGGGAGGGGAGGGGAGGGGAGGGGTAATGCCCGCTTAGATTTATTAATGTAAAAACTTTGTTACGTTAGCATATATTCGATGGTTAGTATATAAAAAAAACTTATTTTTGTGTTATGTTTATCCGAAATGATACTCGAAATATGACATGAATCAATAGATCAATAGATCAAAAGGTCATGGTGGGAGGGGTGGGAGGGGTTGATGGTTTGATTTACTGATTTACTGCTTTAAAATCAGTAAACTATTACAATTTACTATGATATTTTATTCAAAGAACTTATTTTTATGTTATGTTTGGATAAAACTTTGTTATGTTTACAGTTATTCGTTGGTCTGTATGATAATTAGACAAGGTTATGATAAATTTTTGTTAAATATTACTGTGTCAATGTAAAATTAACGTTAATTTGTTAGAGATATGCTTGGAAAAAGTATGAATAGGTTACGTTTTGTATGCAATGTTAGTTACTTTACTGGTGTTAAGTGTGGAACTTTGTTAATGTTAACTGTTTATTAGTGCGTAAGTTGTGTTAGGTTTGTCGTTGTACATTATTTTCTTAGTTCATATGATGCTATGTTAGCTTTATTAATGTGAAAACATTGTTATGTTAGCATATATTCGCTGTTAGTATATAAAGAACTCATTTTTATGCTATGTTTATCCGAAATGATACTCGAAATGCGACGTAAATCAATAGTGTTAATGTAAAATTAACATTGATATGTTAGAGATATGCTTGAAAAAGTGTGAATAGGTTACGTTTTGTATGCTGTGCTAGGTACTTTACTGTTGTTAAGTATGGAACTTTGTTAATGTTAGTAGTTTATTCGTGCATAAGGTGTGTTAGGTTTTGTCATTGTACATTATATTCTTAGTTCTGGTAATGCTATGTTAGCTTTATTAATGTGAAAACAATGTTACGTTAGCATATATTCGTTGGTTAGTATATAAAGAACTTATTTTTGTACTATGTTTATCCGAAATGGTACTCGATATGTGACCTGAATCATTAGATCGAAAGATCAAAAGGTCATGGACGGGATGGGTAGGGAGGGGCAGGGGAGGGATGGTTTACTGATTTACTGATTTACTGCTTTAAATTCGGTAAACTATTACACTTTACTATGATATTTTATTCAAAGAACTTATTTTTATATGTTTGGATAAAACTTTGTTATGTTTGCAATTATTTACTGGGGATTATGATATTTAGTTAAGGTTATGATAAATTTTTGTTAAATATTACTATGATAATGTAAAAAACTTTGTTACGTTAGCATATAGTCGTTGGTCTGTATGATAATCGGACAAGGTTATGATACATTTTTTGCTAAATGTTACTGTGTCTTTGTAAGATTAGCGTTAATATGTTAGAGATATGCCTGAAAAGTATGAATAGGTTACGTTTGCAATGTTAGTTACTTTACTGGAGTTAAGTGTGGAACTTTGTTAATGTTAACAGTTTATTCGTGTGTAAGTTGTGTTAGGTTTGTCGTTGTACATTATTTTCTTAGTTCATGTTACGCTATGTTAGCTTTATTGATGTGGAAACTTTATTACGTTAGAGTATATTCGTTGATCAGTATGATAATTGAACAAGGTTATGATATATTTTTGCTAAATGTTACTGTGTCTGTGTAAGATTAACGTTAATATGTTTGAGATATGCTTGAAAAAATAAAAATAGGTTACGTTTTGCATGCAATGTTAGTTACTTTACTGGTGTTAAGTGTGGAACTTTGTTAATGTTAACAGTTTATTCGTGTGTAAGTTGTGTTAGGTTTGTCGTTGTACATTATTTTCTTAGTTCATGTTACGCTATGTTAGCTTTATTGATGTGGAAACCTTATTACGTTAGAGTATATTCGTTGATCAGTATGATAATTAACCAATGTTGTGATAAATTTTTGTTAAATATTACCATGTTAATATAAATTAACATTGTTATGTTAGAGATATGCTTGACAAAGTGTAAATAGGTTACGTCTTTGTATGCTATGTTAGTTACTTTACTGTTGTTAAGTGTGGAACTTTGTTAACGTTAACAGTTTATTCATGTTTAAGGCGTGTCAGGTTTGTCGTTGTGTATTATATTCATAGTTCAGATGATGCTAAGTAAGCTTTATTAATGTGAAAACTTTGTTACGTTAGCATATATTCGTTGATCAGTTTATAAAGAATTTGTTTTTATGTTATGTTTATCCAAAATGATACTCGAAATGTGACTTGAATCAATAGATCAATAGATCAATAGATCAATAGATCAATAGATCATGGATGGATAGGAGGGTGGTTGGATGATGGTTTGATTTACTGATTTACTGATTTAGGGTATGTAAAACGTGACAATTTTAGTAAAAATATGACCTGAATCAATAGATCAATAGATCAATAGATCACGGATGGACTGGGGGTGGTTGGATGATGGTTTGATTTACTGATTTAGGGTATGTAAAACGTGACAATTTTAGTAAAAATATGACTTGAATCAATAGATCAATAGATCACGGATGGACTGGAGGGTGGTTGGATGATGGTTTGATTTACTGATTTAGGGTATGTAAAACGTGACAATTTTAGTAAAAATATGACTTAAATCAATAGATCAATAGATCATGGAAGGGCTGAGGAGGGCTGTTTGAATTACTGATTTACTGATTTACTGCTTTAGGGTATGTAAAAACGTAAATTTGTAAGTTATAAACATAAAAAGAATAAGAAATTTTATTTATTTATTTATTTAATTATTTATTTATTTATTTATTTTTATTTTATTTTTTTCTTGATGGTTCTGAAACCATTATTTTCGAAATCTACAGACTCGATAACATATATATATATATATATATATATATATATATATATATATATATATATATATATAAGGATAACTACATTGTTGTTACACGAATGTTTATTAACTCAGCACCGCACCGGAGCCGGAGCCAACTCCGACTCCTCTGTCTCTGAATCCTTCCTCATTCTTCTTCCTTCCTCCTTCTTCTTTTCTTTTTTTTCTGTTTTGCATTCCATACATTTCTTCTTTTTTTCAAATGGGGACCCCCCTCCGGGAGGTCCCTGGACTCCGAAGCCGAATCCGACTCAGAATCCTTCTCCGACTCCGAATCCGAATCCTTTCTCCAAGTTTCAGTCTTCTACGATCATTTTAATTTTTAGGGGGGCAGCGTTCCCCTTACGGGGGGACGCAGAGAGACGTAATTTCGTCGAAGACGATTACGTCATCATATAGCTCACATCCAAATTTTAGCCCGATACGTTAAGCCTAACATGGATTTCAGGACGAATTTGACTTTGGCGCTAAGGGGGCAGCACCCCCTTAGGGGTGACCTACGGTCACCAAAACTCGCCTGTGATTCACCTGTTCGATTGGGTATCGTTAGGCCTAATCTTTACTCGGAAAAGGAAGCAGCAACAAGGGCGTAGCGTTATATTTCACCTTCGCTCTCGGGGGGAGATACCTCTTATATACATCCTAGAGACTTGAAATTTCGCGTGTAACGAGCTTAATACCTCAATAGATTATATTCCAAGTTTGAAAGCGATACCTCTTATACTTTTTGAGAAATCGCTGCTGGCGGTCAAAGTGTCCAAATACTACTGGCGTAATTATCAATTATGAGGAAGGAAGCCGATTTTCATGAAACTTGTAAGAAATATTTGAAATTATCTGTAAGGAAAGAAAAAACGCGAAAAAAAAGTTCGAAAATAAGTTTAGAAAAAAGTTATAAAGTCTACAAATTTTAAATTAACAACATATTTACCGCCATGTGCTTCATTTAAAAAAATTTTTTTTTTTTAAATTTAAATTTGCTTAATGATGTTGATGCAATATTTTTTTCCAGCACACGCGGGTTAGAGGGTGGAGCACTTCTACACAAAAGTTCGTATGCTATGCATGTATTTTCCACTAAAAATAAAATAATATTTCCTAATGATCTAGTAAAAAAAATTTAAATTAATATATATATATATATATATATATATATATATATATATATATATATATATATATATATATATATATATATATATATATATATATATATATATATATATATATATATATATATATATATATATATATATATAGATATATATATATATATATTAAAACTGATCTACAATTTCCTTTTGACAAATACACATTTTAAGTTTTGGCATTTACAACCATCCTTTCGTTTTATTTTTATATTTATATTTATTTGTTTTTGTTTTTTTTACGATGTAAGAAACCTCAAGTAATTTACATATTTTTAAACAATTCACTTTTTCAACGATATTTCTCTTTTAGATAGATACCTTTTATAAAATTTAAATTTTATACAAATAAATTTAAAATTTTACCGAAACAAAGTTGAGATTGATAGAACTTTAATTTTTTATATAAAAAAATCCTAAAGCTCGCCGCCCCCTCCCCAATATATATATATATATATATATATATATATATATATATGATATATATATATATATATGTTATATATATATCTATATATATATATATATATATATATATATATATATATATATATATATATATATATATATATATATATATATATAATTTTCTTTTAGATTTTTCTTAGAAGTAATCAAGAAAATAGCTTAAAAAAAAACAAAAACAACTTTCACATTTAATTTATTAAGTTTACTCTTTCGTATCTTTGATGTCTTGTGTCAAAAGGCCAGAGAGAGGCCTAAAAAACCCACCATTGTTAGGGGAATTCGATCCAAATCCTGATTAAAGGTCGACATGATATTACACACTTCGTTCATATAAGGTACAGAAGGTGCCAAATATAGAAGAAAGTTTCATAATACATACAAGATTATTCCTTCTTTAATCCATCGTCAACCTGCATGTACTGTAATAATAATAATAATAATAATAATAATAATAATAATAATAATAATAATAATAATAATAATAATAATAATAATAATAATAATAATAATAATAATAATAATAATTTCAAAATAACATGCAGGGAAAAAAATAATACCAGGAAATAACACCCTAAACTTTTATTACGGTTGGTATGCCTGAAAATTACAGACATTTTGGCATAAAAACAAATTAATAAAAAGAATTTTATTCCAGCCTTTGAAGCAAATGAAAAGAGAGAGAGAGAGAGAGAGAGAGAGAGAGAGAGAGAGAGAGAGAGAGAGAGAGAGAGAGAGAGAGAGAGAGAGAGAGAGAGAGAGAGAGAGAGAGAAAACTATTTCGTCGCTCCTTTGAAGATAAATTGAACGCTGTTGAGTTCTCCTTCGTCGGTAATTAGAAGAGGGCCGAAATTAAAAACTTAACATGGGTATAATAAAGAAGGATAAAGAGGAGCCATTCTAAAACTAAATACTCCATAAAAATTGAAGCAAATCATTCATTCAAAATTATCTGCGCAGTCGTGTTTCTTCCTCTGTGCGTGAACGTTCCTATTTGTTTGTATGTGTGCGTTTATAAAAATATCTTACGTAGAAATACTTAAATACTATAAAAAAAATTTTTTGAGGCAAATCATTAATTCAAAATTATCTGCGCAGTTGTGCTTCTTCCTCTGTGTGGAAGCGTCCTTGTGTGCTTATGTATATAAAAAAATGCATATTTTACTTTGAAATATTGAAAGACGTAGGTCATTTCTCAGACAGTTTCCTATTAAGTTATAAACTACACGCCATTTCTTCCCCAACAAAGAAAGGAAAATAAATTACTAATACTATAATAGAGGCCTATCAAAATTTATTGCCTACTAAATTTTTACAAACAAAATGTCACCAACCGACATAATAATAATAATAAAGTAATCTAACATTGTATTAAATACCGCTAAAGCCTCTTCAATATCGAAAATTCAGAGTTTATTTTCCTATTTAACATCGCAATAGGCACTTTTGGTACAGATTCAACGTAGGGAAGTTTAAGAAGACTTATACATATAAATAAAGCTTTTCTATCTATCCATATCATTTTTGTATAAAATATGACAGCCATGAAAAAAGAAAAGTTATTTTATTAATATTCATCAAAAGTGGTTTGAAATAATTATAATATTTATTTTTAATACCAAATTTTAACCAACAACAAAGATACCAAACATCAACCATAAGGAGGAGTACGACCACGACGATAACAACAACAACAACAACAACAACAACAACAACAACAACAACAACAACAACAACAACAACAACAACAACAACAACAACAACAACAACAACAATAATAATAATAATAATAATAATAATAATAATAATAATAATAATAATAATAATAATAATAATAATAATAATAATAATAATAATAATAATAATAATAATAATAATAATAATAATAATAATAATAATAATAATAATAAAATTGTTTACGAAATAAGAACATAAATGAATACTTGAACAAAGAGCAATTTTATTACGATTTACTCCATTTGTGTAAGTGATGGAACAAAGGCAAAATAAGTGAATCGATCATCAGTAACATGAATAAAATGACTTATTTCAAAGAATTACCTGTAACTGAATTATCCTTTGAAAAAGAAATAAGAAATTAAGTTTTGAAGAAGAAAATACAGACAATCAAAATCCCAATCCCGACACTTCCCTAAAAATTTAACAAACTCATTAGCTTTTTAAATTCAACTCATCAAATGTTTTAGTCCAACAAAAAATTTGCCAAAAAAGATTGTTTAGTTTATACAATTTGGTCTAAACCAACATGTTTTTTTTAAATTTTATTTATTTAAACCAACCAAAAACTACTGATGTTTTGCGTTTTTACTTTTTCTATTAAAAAGTAATAATAAATGAGAGCATATAGCTAATATCCATACTTACTATATATATATATATTATGCTATATATATATATATATATATATATATATAAATATATATTATATATATATATATATATATATATATATATATATATATATATATATATATATATATATATATATATATATAGTAAATAAATGTGAAGAAAACGCTAGTAACTCACTTTTAAAGTATTAGTAACATCAAAATATTGGTACAATAACCAAAAAACAATAACTTTCAATCATTTTTTCTCTGAACTAGAAAAATGTTAAAATAAATAAACATTTTTAGGGGTTGGTTCCGGAGTTATATTTGAGAGGAAGAAATACTTCAAATAGTTTTTCGGAAACTTTTAAATATATTACAAAATAAACATACACAAATTTACCATTTATATTTTTTTCCCCAATTTAAAATTGCTGACTTAAAAGAATATTGTGTAAACAGTAGTGTAGAAACTTTTTGCGCATATATATATATATATATATATATATATATATATATTATTGTTATTATTATTATTATTATTATTATATATATATATTATATATATATATATATACATATATATATATATATATATATATATATATATATATATATATATATATATATATATATATATATATATATATATATATATATATATATATATATATATATATTTTTTATATATATATATATATATATATATATATATACATATATATATATATATATATATATATATATATATATATATATATATATCCTTCAGTGGGCAAAGACCAGAGGCTTCCCAATTTCCACCGAAGTTTTGTAAAAATTGGAAACGCGGGTCAAATTAAAGGCGACATGCTCTGATATGCAGAGCTTGAAATTGTGCAAATGAAAGGGAGTTGGAAAAATATATAAAGAAAGGAGTGTGGTCCAGTCTTTAAAAGTAGAGTACGGTTAAGATTGACATAGCAGTAAAGTCTGAGTCAGAAAGTTGGGTAGAAAAAGATTGACCCTTTATGAAAAACGAGTCACGTGAGCTCTCATCAAAGATGGAGGTTTGCGACTGAAAAATTCAACAAAAACAAAAACAAAAACAGAATCTATTGTAATAGCAAAAATATAAGGAGATTAATCCAACAGTTCGACTGCTAGAAAGATTTTAAAGAGTTGGTGAGATTAGAAGAGTTGACAAGTCAAGATCCCTAGAATATACCTTATCAAGGAGAGCAGGATGTGAGGAACCACCTCATTATGTAATGCGTACTCCACCCAAGGACGAACATCCCTAAACAAAATTGGGGTGGCGAGAAGACGTTCGGAAGTCGCTTCAGAAGTTAGAAAGAAGAAAGAAAATAATGTGATTTCTTAGGAAGATCAAGAGAAAAGAAAAGACCAAGAATATTAAGAACAGAGGAATGTTAGAGTTAGTTTTTTTTTTCAAAAAAATATTATAGTTTTGCTGAAGATTATGTCAAGCATATAAATGAAGCAACTGAGTTATTGAGACATTGAAAACAACTGTTTTTTCTTTAACCCAACTAGAGGTAAGAGAGAGAGAGAGAGAGAGAGAGAGAGAGAGAGAGAGAGAGAGAGAGAGAGAGAGAGAGAGAGAGAGAGAGAGAGAGAGAGAGAGAGAGAGAGAGTTCAGCAACCCAAAACCCACCATCCTAGCATCACCAATGTACTGCTGAGTTGGTCGTCTTGCAAATTGGAATGAGTAACGGAGAGACCATTATTGCAAAAAATAAAAAAACAAATGTATGGATAAAAAAATTCTGAAAAAATAATAAATTCTTAAAGATCATGCCAAAATCACATAGAACAGGGGTGGCCAACCCTTGGCGCATGCGCCAAACTTGGCGCATTGGATGATTATAAGTGGCGCATTGCTACGGGCTACTTTTTGGGAGATTTTATATTTTAACTGGGCTACGTCAGCCTATTTCTTACGAATTTATTTAATGAAAACTAAAAATTCATTTTATTTCCAGAAATTTGTTAAATCTGGCAAGATATAAAGAAGTATGTAACAAATATCGTAATGTTTATGCATTTTTTTTGTAGCGTCGACTCTCATATTCAATATATTTTCCCGCCAAAACTCATATTTGAAACATGATTTTAAATTACCTTGTAATAAAACATCGTCAATGATCATCAGTTGAAATTTTGTGTTTATCAGTGATAGTGAGGTAGTGTTCTCTCATATTTCTTAAATTACTTGATTTTTATTTTTTTCATAAGCAAGCATATTAGAAATTAGCCGTATTTTTTAAATCAAAGAATTCTAAAAATATAATTAATAGAGAAATCATATTCTGTGATTTCTTTATATATAGTAGTAATGCCCCCAGTCCCGAGGCAACTTTTTTCTATATAAATGAATAGAGATATATTAGGGTTATATGGAGGATTGATAGCCCGAAGGGCTATCAATTCGACAAACAGACAAAACCGAAGGTTTTGTCTGTGTTTGTCTGTATTTGTCTGTATTTGTCTGTATTTGTCTATGTTTGTCTATATTTGTCTGTGTTTGTCTGTCATTGATTTATTATTATTTATTATTATTACATCGAAGGTTCGTTTTCCCGTAGGGAAAACGAATCTGAGTTGAAAATCATCCTTGACATATGCATTTCTGAATCCGACTCCGACTCCGACTCCGACTCCGACTCCGACTCCGACTCCGAATCCGAATCCAGGCTCGCACCGCACCGCACCGCACCGCACCGCACCGCGCCGAATCCGTCTCAGCTTCTGAAGTTTTTTATTATTATTATTATTATGATATATATATATATATATATATATATATATATATATATATATATATATATATATATATATATATATATATATATATATATATATATATATATATATATATATATAAAAATAGAAAAAATAGTAGACAGCGACCCACACATTTTATTCACACTTTGTCAAGCATGTCTCTAACATAACAATGTTAATTTTACATTAACATGGTGATATGTAACAAAAATTTACCATAACCGTGTGTGATTATCATACAGACCAATGAGTATACTCTAACGTAACAAAGTTTTCACATTAATAAAGCTAACATAGCATCAACTGAACTAAGAATATAATGTACAAAGGCAAACCAGACACATCTTAAGCAAGAATAAACTGTTAACCTTAACAAAGATCCACACTTAACACTAGCATAATACCTATTGGGTAAAGACAAACAAAGTAAAGTTTTTATTCTCTGTAAAGCTAAACTATGAACATAACATACTTAACACACAACGGCTACACGAATAAACAGCCAGCCCCAACATCTTAAACAACAAAGCGTACATAAGGAGGCAGTAAAACATGTTTTCAAGTGTATAACATATAATTTCCAATAAAAAGAACATTAAATAAATAAATACATTCATACATATAAGTTTTTAAATATATTAAACCATCTAATCAGGTGGACATAGGATTCTGTATAAATTGAGCAAGTTCTATATGTTTCTCCAGAGATTCAACACCATCCGAAAGGATGTAAGCATAAATACAACTTGCTGCACTAAACCATTTTTCTGCATATTTCGGTTCAACAGCACTCACTCGCTCCCGCCAACGAGAAGTAAACGTATCCTGGGATAGTTATTAAAGCATTTCTGTATACTGCATTATACGGGAAACCACATGTTTCGGTGTAAATATCATAGATTACACCATGAGCTATATGAATTAAGTCCTCGAGTATGGCAACAACTTTAAGATGAGACTTTAAGTCGTTTTTCATGTTAAACAAAGCTGTTATATTTGCAGATGTCTGAACAGTGAAACCTATACACGTACGCATGAATGTGACAGCATCATTAGGTTTCCAATAGTTGCGTACATCAATACTTTTAACATTATCAGATGCAGTGAAAGCAACATCTATTCTATTATAGCCGCTCAAGCTGTCACCTCTGATTTCATCAAGAGACGATGTCACAGATGACACATACTCAGCCTTTATCCAAGCTTCGATACTTTGGACCTTGAGGAATTCTTCAACCGATATGATTAAAGGTATATTACTTGCACCTCCAATTGGAACACAGGTAATATATTGCTCTCCATTCGTTTTACGAAAAAATGTAAATGATACATCGTTGGGTATTACAAAGATCCTCGTAAAGAGGACGTCTGTAGAAGCAGAACGAGAGGTCATCATATCAACACAGCGAAAAATGTCTTACTGACGAAATTCGTATGTATAAACAACCCTTATAGGTAATGAGATTCTTTCTTTCAACCAATCAGAAGAAAGTAAACAAGAATACGACGTACGAATGAACCATGTCTGTTCGTATATATTCTCGATGTTGTTCGAGCATTGTTGTTGTTGTTGTTGCTGCTTGTGGCTGTTGTTAAGTTATTGTTGTTGTTGTAGAGTGTAAGGTTCCTGTTATATTTCACTTCCTTATTTATCACAACATTGATTAATTATCATACTGATCAACGAATATACTCTAGCGTAATAAGGTTTCCACATCAATAAAGCTAACATGATGTAACATGAACTAAGAAAATAATGTACAACGACAAACCTGACACACCTTAAGCCCGAATAAACTGTTATCATTAACAAAGTACCATACTTACCAATAGTAAGTAACTAACATTACATGCAAAACGTAACCTAGTCACACGTTTTTTCAAGCATGTCTCTAACATATCAATACTAATTTTTATTTTTAAGCTTATCTCTTTTTAGACTACACCCCCTTTCAGAAAATTTCAACATGAAACATGAAAATGATTTTATGCTTTAACCATTTATATAAAGTGATGCAATACTTATTATATTTATTAAACAAACTGGTAAATCTGGCAACTGCGTATCATACAGAGGTGATTTGACAGCAATGTATAGACTTGGGAGCTGAGTTATATATAAATCAGTGTGCTACTCGAGGATGTATTCATAATCATAGCAAAAGCGGGCGTTACCCCTCCGAAGGAGGGGTAAGGCCTCAGCCCTTCGGGCTGAGGCCCAAAGCCCGCTTACACCCCTTCGGGGTGATCTCCCTCGCAGGACTCACACCCTTTCATGGGGCGCATCCCCCATGAGTTTTCTCTCGGACGGTAATGTGTTGCTTTAGATACTCTTGGTTGATGAAAACTGTTTATTCGTAAGTTAGGTACGTTATGTTAAATATTACTATGACAATGTGGAAATAACACTGATTTGTTAGAGAAATGATGAGTTTTTGTAAGATATTACTGTGTTAACTGACGATGATGTGTTAGAAACGTGAGCTTAGGTTAAGTTTTTGTTGAGTAATGCTAGGTTTGCCCTAGACTACATTATATTCTTAGTTCAGGTTATGTTATGTTAGCTTTATTAATGCAAAAACGTTGTTACGTTAGCATATATTCGATGGTTAGTATATAAAGAACTTATTTTTTGTGTTATGTTTGGTTAAAACTTTGTTATGTTTACAGTTATTCGTTGTGGAAATAACACTGATTTATTAGAGAAATGATGAGTTTTTGTAAGATATTACTGTGTTAACTGACGAAGATGTGTTAGAAACGTGAGCCTAGGTTAAGTTTTTGTTGAATAATGTTAGGTTTGCCTTAGACTTTTGCTATGATTATGAATACATCATCGAGTAGCACACTGATTTATATATAACTCAGCTCCCAAGTCTATACATTGCTGTCAAATCACCTCTGTATGATACGCAGTTGCCAGATTTACCAGTTTGTTTAATAAATATAATAAGTATTGCATCACTTTATATAAATGGTTAAAGCATAAAATCATTTTCATGTTTCATGTTGAAATTTTCTGAAAGGGGGGTGTAGTCTAAAAAGAGATAAGCTTAAAAATAAAAATTAGTATTGATATGTTAGAGACATGCTTGAAAAAACGTGTGACTAGGTTACGTTTTGCATGTAATGTTAGTTACTTACTATTGGTAAGTATGGTACTTTGTTAATGATAACAGTTTATTCGGGCTTAAGGTGTGTCAGGTTTGTCGTTGTACATTATTTTCTTAGTTCATGTTACATCATGTTAGCTTTATTGATGTGGAAACCTTATTACGCTAGAGTATATTCGTTGATCAGTATGATAATTAATCAATGTTGTGATAAATGAGAAGTTGAAATATAACACAGGAACCTTACCTCTACAACAACAACAACAATAACAACAACAGCCACAGCAACAACAACAACAACAACAACAGCTCGAACAACCTCGAGAATATATACCATTTTGAACTGATATGGTTCATTCGTACGTCGTATTCTTGTTTACTTTCTTCTGATTGGTTGAAAGAAAGAATCTCATTACCTATAAGGGTTGTTTATACATACGAATTTCGTCAGTAAGACATTTTTCGCTGTGTTGATATGATGACCTCTCGTTCTGCTTCTACAGACGTCCTCTTTACGAGGATCTTTGTAATACCCAATGATGTATCATTTAATTTTTTCATAAAACGAATGGAGAGCAATATATTACCTGTATTCCAATTGGAGGTGCAAGTAATATACCTTTAATCATATCGGTTGAAGAATTCCTCAAGATTATCGACAGCCTTGAAGCTTGGATAAAGGCTGAGTATGTGTCATCTGTGACATCGTCTCTTGATGAAATCAGAGGTGACAGCTTGAGCGGCTATAATAGAATAGATGTTGCTTTCACTGCATCTGATAATGTTAAAAGTATTGATGTACGCAACTATTGGAAACCTAATGATGCTGTCACATTCATGCGTACGTGTATAGGTTTCACTGTTCAGACATCTGCAAATATAACAGCTTTGTTTAACATGAAAAACGACTTAAAGTCTCATCTTAAAGTTGTTGCCATACTCGAGGACTTAATTCATATAGCTCATGGTGTAATCTACGATATTTACACTGAAACATATGGATTCCCGTATAATGCAGTATACAGAAATGCCCTAATAACTATCAGCCAGGATACGTTTACTTCTCGTTGGCGGGAGCGAGTGAGTGCTGTTGAACCGAAATATGCAGAAAAATGGTTTAGTGCAGCAAGTTGTATTTATGCTTACATCCTTTCGGATGGTGTTGAATCTCTGGAGAAACATATAGAACTTGCTCAATTTATACAGAATCCTATGTCCATCTGATTAGATGGTTTAATATATTTAAAAACTTATATGTATGAATGTATTTATTTATTTAATGTTCTTTTTATTGGAAATTATATGTTATACACCTGAAAACATGTTTTACTGCCCCCTTATGTACGCTTTGTTGTTTAAGATGTTGAGGCTGGCTGTTTATTCGTGTAGCCGTTGTGTGTTAAGTATGTTATGTTCATAGTTTAGCTTTACAGAGAATAAAAACTTTACTTTGTTTGTCTTTACCCAATAGGTATTATGCTAGTGTTAAGTGTGGATCTTTGTTAAGGTTAGCAGTTTATTCTTGCTTAAGATGTGTCTGGTTTGCCTTTGTACATTATATTCTTAGTTCAGTTGATGCTATGTTAGCTTTATTAATGTGAAAACTTTGTTACGTTAGAGTATACTCATCGGTCTGTATGATAATCACACACGGTTATGGTAAATTTTTGTTACATATCACCATGTTAATGTAAAATTAACATTGTTATGTTAGAGACACGCTTGACAAAGTGTGAATAAGTTACGTTTTTGGATGTTATGTTAGTTACTTTACATATATATATATATATATATATATATATATATATATATATATATATATATATATATATATATATATATATATATATATATATATATATATATATATATATATATATATATAACATAGGAAAAAGAAACAATCATAAGAAAAAACAATTTTAATATACATCTTACTTGATATGTTTTAAAACAGCTACATATAATAAAAAATTACAATCGTATAATTATATAAAAATATTTAATAAGATTGAGTTCGTTTAAGAAGGTTTAACATTTAACATACAATGTGAGCATTCGATGTATTGTTCTAAACTTCCAAGACCTTCAGTTGTGATATAGGTATAAATATCTCTTGCTGATATTTTCAAAGATTGTTCTTTGTACCCTGGCGATTTCATCTCTTTTTCATAAAGGAAGGTGAATTTTTCAAGGTTGAGCGCCTCGATAACGGGTGTTTCCTGTGATTCGAACACATTGTGCTCATCGTACATCGTATAGAGTATACCATGCGAGAGGTTAATAAGTTCGTCCAGTAAATCAACTTCATTCAACCTTTTAGATATTTCTTCGTGCATCTTGATAAACGCTGTAATATTTTCTTTACCACTTACACAAACACCAAAGGCAGTGGGTCGGAATATCCCCGTTGAATTAGGTCTCCACCACATACGTAAATCAATGGATTCAATATTGTTATGTAGTGAAAAAACAAGAGTTAATCTTTTTGAGTCACATTCTTCGCCGCCATTGATCGCAACTCCCCACGAATTTGTCACTGATGAAGAAATGTACTTTTCATTTATCCAAGTATTAACTTCATCGAACACCCGACTTAATTCTTCACAGGATAGGAATAATGGTCTGTTATGGGTGTAAGACGAATCGGAACAGGCAAAGTAACGTTCTCCATTTGTCTTACGATGGAAAGTTAAGTTAAGAAAAACTTTTGGATGCGATATCTTCCATGTTACAATATCGTTTACAAATTTATTATTCACGAGAGAAACCATTTTTATAGTTTTAAAGTCAGACAAGCAACTGATGAAGAGCTTCATTTGTCGCTCTTTTAAGAAGAATGTAATCCTCTCTCTCGCAATAACGAAAGATGATGTAACAAACCAGTTTATACAATGCTAACCCTAAACGACAACCCTAACAAGAAGGATGGGCGTGGCTTATAACTATTGCGTAATGTTACTTTTTTTTCATACCCCTAATGGGTTTCATTTGTAATATAGTATTAGGCAAAATGTTTTTAATAAATTTGTTAAGTTGACCCTGTGTCAAACAAGAATCATAGGTATTGCGTAATGTTTCGAGAAGTGGGAGGAGTTTGAACAATTTCTCGACTTGTATTTGATAACTCTAGTGAAACAGGAACCACATCAGCTTCGTACATGGTCGTTCTGTATGCATTGTTAGTTACTTTAGTGTTGTTAAGTATGAAACTTTGTTAATGTTAGTCATTTATTCGATCATAAGGTATGTTAGGTTTTGTCATTGTGCGTTATATTCCTAGTTCAGGATATGATATGTTAGCTTTATTGATGTGAAAAACTTTGGTACGTCAGCATATATTTGTTGGCGAGTATGTTGTGATAAATTTTTGTTAAATGTTACTATGTTAATGTAAAATAATAGTGATATGTTAGAGATCTGTTTGAAAAAAAAAAAAAGTGTGAATATGGTACGGGCTGTAAGCAACGTCAGTTACTTTCCTGTTGCCAAGTATGGTATTTTGTTAGGTTTGATGTTATACATATTCTTGAATGAGATCATGTTTTAATCCCATTTATTATTGTGTAAGCTATATTATTTACTGTTTTACTGTTTTAGTTTATGTAAAATGTAAATTTTTACGTTATAAAAAAGAATAAAATTTTTAGTAAAAACAAAAAGTTTTAAAGAAATAAAGTTAAAAATTAAAAGTTTTTTTTAAAAAAAAAAAAAAAACAAAACTAAAAAGTTTTAAAGAAATAAAATTAAAAATAGCTAAAAGTTTTTTAAAACAAAAAGTTTTAAAGAAATAAAGTTAAAATAAATAAAAGTTTTTAAAACAAAAAGAAAAAAGATGTGAAAGGCAACGTTCTATATGTTTTGCTAGTTACTTCACTGTTGTTAAGTATTGAACTTTGTTAATGTTAGCTGTTTATTCGTGTTTAAGGTATGTTAGGTTTTTCGGTGTATGTTATATTCTTGGTTCAGACTATGATATGTTAGCTTTGTTAAGCCAAAAACTTTGTTACGTTGGCATATATTCGTTGATCAGTATGATAATTAGGTACGGTGATGCAAAATATTACAGTTTTTTATTTAAATATATATATATATATATATATATACAGTACTGGCATATTTATTATGGATTTTTTAAAAATTTGCTATTTTTGAATAAAAAGGTTATGAAATTTAATTTTTTCAACTTTTTTGAACTTATTTTAATACACCAGGATAATATAAATATTTTACTATTTATTTACCAAACTTCAAAGTATTGTATGGCAGTATCTGGCAACAATGACAGATTTGGTGAATTATTCAGTGTTTATTATATTTTCACGTTCAGTTGCTGTTCTACTTTCACGGGAGTTGTGTGTGTTAGTGATGTTTTACACCTTTTATTATTTGTTATAATTAGTGTATACTAGTGTTTTATTGTATTATTTTAATAATAATACCATTATTTTCAGATATTTTGATAGTTTATAAAAGTGATCAAATATGGGTAAAGTTAGTGATTTGAGTCCACGGAAAGTCGGACAGATTAATGTGTTATTGCAAGTGAGCAACTTAAAACAGAAAGAAATAGCAGCAAAACTTGGGGTTTCAACTCAAACAGTTAGTAATATTAAGAAGAAATTGAAATACGGTCACAGTTTGAGCTCAAATAGGGTTGGCAAATGTGGAAAGAAAAGAAAAACAACACCCAGGGAGGACAGAAAAATAGTTCAAATGGCTCTGAAAAATAGAAGACTATCATGTAGGAAGCTTTCCAATGTTCTATCAGCAGAGGGGATTATTATTTCTAGAAGAACCGCCAATAGGAGGCTATTAGATGCTGGATTAAAAGCCTATCGTCCAAGAAAGAAGCCTAGACTAACTTTAGAAATGAAACGGGCACGTAATGCCTGGGCTCAGACTCATATTCATTGGACTTCTGAGCAATGGGAGCAGGTAAGAGTTGATCAGATAGCTATTATTTCTTTTATCACTCATAAAAGAGCATTTGTTATTAGTAAAATCGCAATGACACTTGAAAATATCATTATTACTGAATTATCAACCATCTATGGTTTAAAGTCATGAATTTCTGTACTTGTTTGACTACTTGCATCATCTTCTATGCTTTTCCTACTGTTCATATTGTGTCTAATATTGCTTCAGATTGTATTCTCTGATGAATCCACCATTGCTGTGCTTGATGATCGTGTGCAGAGCGTGAGAAGGCGATCAGGTGAGGAATTTAAACCCGAATGCCTGAAAAAAACGGTAAAATTTCCACAGAAAATCATGGTGTGGGGTGCCATTTCTGTTCATGGCCCAAGTCGATTGATGATTGTTGAAGGCACCATGGACCAGCATAAGTATATAAATGTACTACAAACTCGTTTACTACCTCAAACAAGGGATTGGTTTGGCGATAGACCTTGGATTTTTCAACAGGACTCCGCCCCGTGTCATTCAGCGAAGTCAGTAAAGAGATGGTTCGCACAGAATGGCGTAGAGGTACTTCCATGGCCTGGAAATTCACCTGACATGAACCCTATTGAGAGTTTGTGGTCCGTGTTGAAAGATGAAATACACGATGTTCCAATTACGACCAAAGTAAAACTCATAGAACGTCTTATTCAGGTTTGGTTTCATTCCGAAAAAATCCGAAATTTGTGAAGAACTTTAATTACTGGCATGCCCAGTCGCGTTAAAGCACTTGCAGATGCCAAAGGTGCCCAAACCAAGTACTAAAATATTTATATTGTCCTGATGTATTAAAATAAATTCAAAAAAGTTGAAAAAAATTAAATTTCATAACCTTTTTATTCAAAAATAGCAAATTTTTAAAAAATCCATAATAATTATGCCAGTACTGTATGTTTGAAAACGTATGAATAGGTTACGTTTTTGTATGCAACGGTAGTTACTTTACTGTTGTTAAGTATGGAACTTTGCTAATGTTAGTGATTTATTCAGGCATAGGGTATGTTCGATTTGATGTTATACATTATATTGTTACATCAGGTTATGATATGTTAGCTTTATTGATGTGAAATCTTTGCTGCGTTAGCGTATTTTCGCTGGTCAGTATGATAATTACACAAGATTGTGATAAATTTTTGTTAAATGTTACTATGTTCGTGTAAAAATAATAATGATATGTTAGAGATATGTTTGGAAAAGTGTGAATAAGTTACGTATTGTATGCAAATGTTAGTTATGTCACTGTTGTTAAGTATTGAACTTTGTTAATGGTGACTGCTTATTCGTGTATAAGATGTGTTAGGATTGTGAGTGTACATTATATTCATATGATCCTATGTTTGCTTTATTAATATGAAAACTTTGTTACGTTAGCATATATTCATTGATCAGTAAGATACTTACACAAGGTTGTGATAATTTTTGTTAAATGTTACTATGTTAATGTAAAAATATCAGTGATATGTTAGAAAAAGTGTAAGTAGGTTACGTTCTGCGCTCAATGTTAGTTACTTTACTGTTGTTAAGTATGAAAGCTTGTTAATGTTAACTGTTTATTCCTGTTTAAGATGTGTTAGGTTTGTGAATGTACGTTATATTCGTAGTTTAGGTGATGCTATGTTTGCTTTATTGATGTGAAAACTTTGTTACGTTAGCATATATTCAATGATCAGTATGATATTTAGACAAGGTTGTGATAATTTTTGTTAAATGTTACTATGTTAATGTAAAAACATCAGTGATATGTTAGAAAAAGTGTAAGTAGGTTACGTTCTGCGCTCAATGTTAGTTACTTTACTGTTGTTAAGTATGAAAACTTGTTAATGTTAACTGTTTATTCCTGTTTAAGATGTGTTAGGTTTGTGAATGTACGTTATATTCGTAGTTTAGGTGATGCTATGTTTATTGATGTGGAAACTTTGTTACGTTAGCATATATTCAGTGATCAGTATGATATTACACAAGGTTGTGATAATTTTTGTTAAATGTTACCTATGTTAATGTAAAAACATCAGTGATATGTTAGAAAAAAAGTGTAAGTAGGTTACGTTCTGCGCTCAATGTTATTACTTTACTGTTGTTAAGTATGAAACTTGTTAATGTTAACTGTTTATTCCTGTTTAAGATGTGTTAGGTTTGTGAATGTACGTTATATTCGTAGTTTAGGTGATGCTATGTTTGCTTTATTGATGTGAAAACTTTGTTACGTTAGCATATATTCAATGATCAGTATGATAATTACACAAGATTGTGATAAATTTTTGTTAAATATTACTATGTTAATGTAAAAATATCAGTGATATGTTAGAAAAAGTGTAAGTAGGTTCCGTTCTGCACTCAATGTTAGTTACTTTATTGTTGTTAAGTATGAATCTTTGTTACGTTAGCATATATTCATTGATCA
>JABUQX010020560.1:12500-17500 GCA_015478945.1 Trachelipus rathkii | reverse complement strand
CAGAATAAAAGACACAGGTCTGAAAAAGACATGTACCCAACTAGGCAGGTATCCAAAATACAGGCTAAGAAGAGACTTTGAGACAAGTTTTTCTCGCAGTGAATGCAGTAGTAACTCAGTAGTTAAATCTGGACTTCTACTTATATGCCATTAAGAGTGATGAACTTACTCTGAAGTCCTTTTTCACAAAAAAGCACATATGAGACAGGCAAGAATCGATTTGAAAAGGTCAGAAAGGGGAGTAGGAGGAAAAGGAGAGAAAAAAATGAAAATGAAAAAAAGTAGAAAAAGAAAAGGAATACTTTTTCTTATTGGTCAATAAATTACAGCAAGAAACACTATGACCGCAGTTGAAAAAGAAAGATTAAATGCACTTATGAAACAGAGGTAAAACAATTCACTGATTTCTCTTACTTTTTCCTCTAGTAATAAATCACCTTTAACAACTGAAAAGGCGAAAAGATTTTCTTAGAAATGAATATTAGAGAAAAAAGAATCTCTTAGTTTTAATTTAATTTAAGTAATGGAATTGAGCAATTTCATTTATCTACCTCTTTATATATATATATATATATATATCCATCTATTTATCCTACCTGCTTATCTATCTTTTTTTTTTTTATAGAGATTACCACCACTCACGGTCAAGGCAATTTTAATTAGGGGCAGGAAAAAAAATCAAAGAGAACCCACCCATGCTCAAATATAACACAAATCTCTCAGGTGAACACAGGCACAAGTTTTAAAAGGAGAATAATTACATGCAGCAGGAAAAACAGAAAATGGTAAGGAATTCCACAAAACTGAAGTGACTGAGAAAAAGGGGTTATCAACGAGCAAGCCAGGAGTCGCAAACCCAACACTAAATTCATTTAAAAACAAGGCACCCCTTGTACTATGAAAGCGCCGAACCGGTGGTGGGATGTGAGAGGTCAACTTTTTCGAGCATATGCTGTTGTAGAACCTATAGAAAAGAGAGTGCGCTTACGTCTTGTCTCACACAGAGGACCAAGAGAGTAAGAAAGTAATGGATAATTTATTATTCTTTTGGCATTAGATTCAATTCCTTACCCAAAAGATGTAACTGGAACACGTGACAGAGATAGAGAGGGTAAAGAAAGTTAGAAAGCAAAGGACACATTTTTATTTTCTTAGTCTTAGTTTCAACTCTCTCAAAAAGAATAGTGAAATTGGAGAGCAGTACTCCATATAAGGGCGGATCCTTGTATATTTACATTGGAGAAACAAACAGTGAAGAAGAAAAAAAACTCGCAGCCTGCAAAGAACTTCCATCTTCTTTGAGGACACCTAAGCAACTATTGTAAAACAAGGTTTCCAAGAAAATATGCAGTTTATGTTCAAACCAAGAATGTTTATGTTTAGACCAAGAATGCGTATGTTGTTTATAGGTGGTCGATAGAGACGCACGTCGAAGGAAATAGGAAAGTTGGGAGTTGCTTTTGAGAGGAAGATGTAGAGAAGCTAAGTTTTAAGAGTTGAATTTAATAAGGTTGAGAGATGAGGCGACCCCACCGAGATATCCTATTCAGATCGGCATAAATAGGATCGTACAGTTGAAGTCGTGAAGCAACTGTAAATGAAAATGAGGAAGCAGATTTGAAATGAGTGGAAAAATGGAGAGTGGAGTCATCAGCACAAGAATTAGCAGAGTTAGGAATTTAGCTGAGAAAGTTATTGATTCAAGTGGAAATAGATTAGCAGATAAAACAGAATTCTGAAGGGGAACACCATAGGAGGAAGAAGTAATTCTAGCAACAAATGCCAATATGGAAATATTTCGAAAAAAAACTAACCATGAAGGAAAAAAATGGAGAATAAAAAAAAAGGAAGGTACCATAAGAGGAAGTGACCCATGTCATATCCGATTAAAAGCATTCGATATGTCAAGCGTCATCAAACAAGACTTCTCATAGTATATATATATATATATATATATATATATATATATTATATATATATATATATATATATATATATATATATATAATTATATATATATATATATATATATAATCATATCATATATATATATATTTTTTACATACCCATCTATCCTTCGATACTTTTCTACTTATCTACTAACCAAAAATTCTAAATTGCTTTTCAATTCAAAGCTACGTCTGCCTTTGTCATTATTCAATTTGTTCTATTATAAATTTGTTATCCAGTGATAAAGACAAATTTTGCTTCCGTTTGTATAATTGTATAAGCCGCTTTCCCAGCCTCGTTTAATAATTCGGGATTGACGAGCTCGGCTCCATTAAAATAATTCCTCTCATTAACTTAAAACGATTTCGAGAAACATTTTTTTTTTTTATTTATGAAAAAGAGGAAAGCGACGTTTCCTCATTTCCAAAAGTGGTTTTCGGTCGTTTCTACGTTCACATATTTAGTCTCCTCTGATTAAATCTTTCTGATACATGGATTGGCAAATTTCAGGCTATTAACGCCCTTTGGTTTATGGGCTTAAAACGGATTTTCAAATATATATATACAAATAAACACACGCACACACACACATCTTATACAGACAACACTTTTTTCACATATCCATGTGTGTGGGTGAGAAAGAATTCTCACAGCGTATGTTGTGCGCGTCATACGAGTATAGTAAATAGTAATGCAAAAAAATAAATTAAAAAAAAATTAAAATCTTTTTTTTTCATTTCCTGTTTTTTTTTTTCGTTTTTTCTTTTTTATTAAAAGAACATTCATGCAGTTTTTAGCTTCAATTACTTTAAATATATATATATAATATATATATATATATATATATATATATATATATATATATTATATATAATATATATATATATATATATATATATATAATATAATATATATAGATATATCAATGTCTATTTCAAGCCTACATTGGATTAATATTTTAATATACACAAATTTATTAAAGTATAGGAATATTTCAAAATTATATCCAAAAATCAAATAGAGAATAAAAATACATCTTTAAAAAAAGTATATTACTATATTCTATCTGAAATCAAAGAGAGAATAGAAATATAGTTCTTTTATATATATATATATATAATACTATATATATATATTTTGTGTATTATATATATATATATTATATAATATAATATATATATATAAATCAAAGAGTAGATATAGAAATATATATATATATATATATATATATATATCTTGTGTGCGTATTTGTTTGCGCATATGTTCACGATCGCGGTAAAACATTTAAATGAATGTCATAAACAAATAGTCTAGCCCAGTGGTTTTCAAACTGGGGTGCGTCTCGAAATACCAGGGGGTGCGCGACAAGGTTGAAGAAAGACCTTAAATTTTATTTTTTAGTAATTTGAGAAAATAAATTGCTTAAACTTGTCTCTTCAATCTAAAGGTAATGTTTTAACAATGAGTGAGAAAATTAGGGATTTGAAGAGAAATCTTGCTTTGTAGAAAGAAAATATCGAAGCTAAAAGTTTGGAAATGTTTCATCCTTTGAAGATTTCATTGTTGAAAATGAAATAAAATTGTCCGAAGAGGACATATTATCACACACCTAACAAATTTGAGAGAAGAAATTATTAAAACGTTCAAAAGCCATACATTTACGAATAGTTGTATAATGAATACGCGTATGTTATAAGGGATGCCCAGTGGTTCCCAATCTTTTTTTAGATTTATGAATTTATTAGGTTTTAAGACTTTTTTAAGGGAAAGAGTATTTGAAGGGGTGGTAACGATGTTCTTTGGTATAATTTTCTTAATGCAGTTAGGTAGAGGATATGGAACAGACAAATAGGTAATATTTTCTCTAGGTAACGGGTTATGGGTATGGTAGAAATTTTACCTATTTATCTGTTCCATATCCTCTACCTAACTAACATTAAGAAAATTATACCAAAGAACATCGTTACCACCCCTTCAAATACTCTTCCCCTTAAAAAAAGTCTTAAAACCTAATAAATTCATAAATGTTTCTAAATTCCCATTTCATTTATAGTATTCCTTGTCATAACTGTAATAGTATTTATGTGGTTTATGTGGGCGAAACGATTGATTATAATAGACGTAATTGCCAACACAGATATGATTTAATTTCCGATAGTCAGAATTCAGCCCTTACTCACCATAGAAGAAGTTTAAACCATAGGATAAATATTGATAACATGGAACCTATTATTTCAGTCTCAGATAACAATAAAAGGAAAATAATTGAATCATACTGCATTAAGAATAGTAACAACTTTAATAAAATGGCAGGAGAAATAAATATTGATACAACGCAGAATTTAATGATGAAGAACACAAGTTTCTTTAAAAAAATCGATGAAAAGATGAATGGAAGACAACCATCTAATTGACAAAATGCTTCACTTCTTTGGATCTTCATTATCGCAGGAGTTTCTTGTTCACTTATATCACCTGAAGAGGCCGTGCTATGCCGGCGAAAGCTAGTGATTTTAAATAATTATTTTATATATGTGTTTTTGGAGTTATTAATCTTATGTTTTGTTTTAATATTAAAGTTTGATTAAAAAAGTTTGTATTTACAAGGGCATCCTCGCCAAATAAATATAGCAATATTTGGAATTCTATATGTTTTGCCCCATATACTATATATATATATATATATATATATATATATATTTATATCATATATATATATATATAATATATTATATATATTATATATATATTAATATATTATATAATATTTATTTATATATATGTATATATATAAAGTAGTACCTCGGTATACGTCCGCTTTGGAATAGCCTAGCTTGGATAACCGTCCTATTTGAAAGAGAAAATTTTGATTGGGATACGACCTTTGTTTGGAATAAGACTCGCGTGCTAGAACTTGTATAATTCAAAATGAGTCACGACACGGCACGCTAACCTTGTTTACCTCTCTCGAGACAAAGTCACAACTAACCACGAGCGTCAGTATGTCAGAAGGAGATAGACTGATAGAGGATGGAAATCTTTGCCAAATG
>JABUQX010020559.1:27500-32547 GCA_015478945.1 Trachelipus rathkii | reverse complement strand
CCACTGATGTAAACAGATGCTGGGGGGAAAAATTTGGCGGGGGGGACTTTATCTCGCGGAAGTTGTGTATTTGAGTTAACATATCTTCACTTTCTGGGCCATACTGTTCTCACGAAGGTGTTAAACCACTACTCCGATACGTGTCTTATGCCATTCGTGCATTCCCTATTCTCAAAACAGAAAAGCACTTCGTCAATACTTAGGAAATTGGTAAACTTCTTTTCCCACCGTTTCATTCGTTCAGTTCCGAACTTTCCTTCGTCCACTTACAGCTCTTATTACACAAAAGAAGAGGGGTTCAGCCATCATTCTTAATTGGACGGATGAGGCAAGAAAAGCTTTTGACGCTTCAAAGGAAGCTCTAGCTGCTGCAACACATTCTTAGTCATCTCAGGACATCAATGACACCAACGCGTATGCAGAGTCGACGCTTCCAATTATTGCTTGTCGGTGGTGGCTGTTGCCAGCAGTATTTGAATAACGTTTGGTCTCCTTTAGCCTTTTTCTCTCGCAAGTTCAACTTGCCGAAATCAGTATTAGTGCGTTCGGGTAGGGAGTTGCTTGGCAGTGTACCTAACTACTCGTCACTTCAGGTACTTCATAGAAGGTCGAGATTTCCACATCTTAACCGATCACAAACCTCTTACGTTCGCGATGATTTCCCGTCATGAACGACATTCTCCCAGAGAAGCACGCCACCTTGAATACGTCTCCCAATTCACCACTGACGTTCGGAATATCTCTGGGGTAGATAACACCACTGCCGATGCCCTTTCGCGCATCCAGATCGACTCTATTTCTCCTATTCCAATCATAGATTTTGAAGCTATGGCACAGCTCCAAGAGGACGAAATCATCGACCCCACATTAACTTCTTCTTTACGACTAGAGTGGATAACACTTCCAGGTATCAAGAGGAAGTTGTTCATAGTGATACGTCAACCTATTACTCCATCGTCCATACAGTTCCTTCTCTTCATAACGAGGAAGACATACTTCTTCAATTCCATTCCCTTTCTCACCGGCATCGAGGCTTCGCGGAAAGCTTGTTTCAGCACGCTTGTGTGGCCAGGCGATCAAATGCCGATTTGTGACGAAGTGGGACACGCAATGTTCTTTCCATGTACAACGGGTCTAAAGTCCAGAAGAGGCACACTTAAAGCCCTCTTGGCTCTTACCTTACCACCAGGTGACATGTTTGAAAAGGTTACATAGATATTGTAGGACTCTTCCTCTTCTATGGCAAACGCTTACTTTCTTATTGTATCGATCGGTTACTCGATGACGAATTGGGTTTATCGTTTCGGCATACCTTCTACTGTCCACTACAGATCAAGGACGTGTCTTCGATCTTTATCTTTGGATGAGATTGTTGATGACGGCCTCTATGGTTCAGAAAAGATTCATCCACTTGTTTATATCAAAGCAAACGGGAATTGTAGAACAGAATTCCATCTGTCAAGCTTAAGGTTCTTGAGACTTGTCATCACACACGGAAACATTGGACAGACGTCTTCCGTTTAGGTAAATGCTAGGGTATTCGCAACTAGCCATCAAGAGGATTGCAATGTCTGCGGCAGAGCTATTGTCTAGGTTCGCACTCTTCGGCTTCGAGAGAGTTCTCTTTCTCAATTCTTCTCCCGGTCTCACTGCTGGACCCATTTCTTTATCTAACCCGCTTAAGGCGCTGTGGACTTCGTGTGAGTAGACCGACTCTACATCGTCACACACAAAGTAGCATTTCTTTCGTACCTTAAGGACCCTCTCTACATGCAAACTCGTCTTATGTTAAGGCATTTGACTCGCACGCACTGCTTTCCAACCGAAAGTACGATGGACTTATCCTGTGTTACTTCGGAAAGGGAGAAGGGTTTTTTATTACATTTCAACGTCCCACACGCACGAGGTCGTATCAATCGGCCGTATTAAGCCAAGCGTTTTCGAGTACAATCCTCCTGATATCCGGATTCGGAATTGTTCCAAAGATCAGTTTCAGATCACCTATTTCAGCCAGGACATCCTACATACAAAATTCCTGTTTCACTCCAAACTTCTACTATCCTACTATTCACAAGCCACCTCCCTTAGATACATTATCTCCAGATCCCAGCTTTAGCTTCAACCGTCTAGCCACAACCAGATAGAGGTGAACTTCAGCTCACAACCTCTCGAGTACTCGTGCTAGTAACAACCGCGTATAGCCACCCTGCACCGAATGTACTTACAGCTCGACCTTCCGGGCCCTCTCTTCGTTCTGCTTTCATACCTCCTTCTACTCAACGTAGTTCGAGGAGTGGCAGACAGATTCGTTGGCCGAGTCGTTACTTAGATTAAAGAATCTGCTGCCCCTACCTCTGGAGGGGGGTTCTGAAGTCGGTCTTAAAATCATTTTTAATAACCTAATACTGTATTAACATATATGTAATTTAGTAAATTTATATTGAAAACACAATATAATGTTAGTGCAGTTTAAACATCTGAATGTAGTTTTTTGTTTTATCTGGCAACATCGTTTTTGCAAAAGCCGTGACTAATACTTTGTTCGCTCTTCCGATTTTTGAACAACGTATCAAGAGCGTCTCTAACTGCTGCAACATTATTTCTGTTATTAACTAAAAGTGATTCTTACATTTATCCTAAAGGTGCGTGAAGGTGTAATTACCATACAGTGATAATGTGTATTGCTAATTCTTTATTATGTCGTTTTTCTTACATATCATTGAGGACAATTTCCTCATAGATATGTAATTACAAACTAATGCCTCTTATTATAGTTCTTTATAAGTCATTTCTTTTATTGTATGTACTGATTTTAGAATATCGGATATGCATAAGCCGGTATTCCTTATATTCTAAAACCCCCTATCGAAGAATTTTTTATTATTTTAGTAAACTTAAGAAATTTCCCATATTGTAAGGCCTATTAACCAAACGGCCGCATTCAAAGTTGGTCTTTATATTCAAGCCGCATAAGGGCTATTTTTGTTTAACACATTTCAAAATACCCTACTCTTTATTCTTATACCTAAAACTTATTTTTTATTATGTATTTATTTTTATTGTTTTTAGTTTTAGGGATCGTATTTCATCTTATGGAGTCAGAATAGAACTTATTTTTACAAGAAGAATTTTATTACATCCTACATCACCCGCCAAAAGCTAAATTCACTTGCAATTACACAGATTATAGTAGTAAAATGGGAGAGCAAAAATAAACACACCCTCACTCAATGGCCACAAAACTACTTGATATTTATCTTAGTCAGGTAGAGTGTAGGCCTACTGAAAATAGTATAGATAAAGATGTTTATGTAAAGGATCTTGTGGAGGTAGTAATCCTTGTTAAAAGAAATTAAACAAAAGGATACAAATATAAAAATATTTCATGATAATGAAGTTGACTCCCTCTTTCCTGAGTTTCATAATGAAGAGTTGTGTAGTCAAATTCAGTTTCAGTGCTCAATTAAATTAAAACTAAGCAAACTAAAATCCAAGGGGGATCAAAATGCAACCCCTCAAAAAAATAATTGCACTCATTTGAGTGAATCTATTCTATAGAGGCTATAGACTTGGGTTTTTGAGGGGGTAATGAAACTTGATAAACATTGCTTTATAAAACATTCAATTTTCCATTTAAGTTTCTTGATTATACGAAAATATTAAATGATCCAATTAATTCACTGGCTTAGAATAAAATTAAAAGTAATATGCATACCCATCTGATCAGAATTCTTTCTATAGTGGATCATAAATGATTAATAGGCTCTTGAAACTTCTTAGAATAAAGAATTTTTAGACGAAAAATTTCTCGTTGATGAATAATTAAAAAAATAGGCTACTTGCAATTACTTTTAGCATTTTTAACTTGCCAATATATATATAACAGCATCGGGCGGGGTGACCGGGCCCGCCTCTTTAGGAGGGGTGATTGGTACACTCTAAATAAAATAAAAAAATAAAAAAAAAATAAAAATATATTTTTTCGCTTTATTTTATAGCCCCTCATTAGACCGTAGCGATTGTAATGGAAGTGCAGGGACAAACATATAGTTCATTTTTCAATTTCTTTAGAGGAGGAAAACAAGATTTTGAATAAAAGACCTTCTAAAAGATCAGGAGGCTTGAAAGCTTAACTCTGCTTACTTTTTGAAAATCTATTTAGAGGATACTCCCGGGCTGTAGTTAGTTTGTTTCATGTTCCATAGTTAGTTGAAAAACACTCACTGATATCATATATACTGGGTACACCTGACTGTAAAGTTATCATTTGGCTTTGATGACTTGTTATGATTATGATTTTGTAACCATACGTTAATGGGTTCGCCCAGCCAAGGGGAATCGTCCCGTAAAAGGCTGTGATAGGGTCTACGCGGGTGTGGTGAGGGGTTTTACACCCCCCAAAAAAAAGCACCCGGAAGGACAAGCGTGGAATGGTTCGACCCCGAACTATTAAGCCACTTAAATGAATGCTGGATTCTTTGGTGTAGCGGGCTTCTGCGATGGGGTAGCTGGCGAGTTTCCCGTTTGCTGCTGGCACAGCCAGAGCTTGAGGTTATTTACGCAAAGCACAATGGTAAGGATACTGGGCCTCATATGTGCATCCATCGGGGGGGTGGGGGGAGTGGATGCTCGGGGGTACGATTAAGGATGTGAATGATAAAGTTTGGAGTTTCTGGGTGTGCCTTTTTACGAAGATTAAATAATTTACCTAAATCGACTGGAGAGTTATGTTGAGTAGAAATATCTTAATGTTAATGTACTTTCTGATTTTTGATTCAGTATAGTTATAAAAAAAGCTGATTTAAATAATTATTACAAATTATTGACTAGTTCTTTCGTTTAGGAATTAATCTTTACGATTTCTGATTTAATTTTTATTTACAAATTTATAATTTATAAAATGCAACATAATTAGAGGGTGTTGTGGTTATGCAAATTGAAGGGTGTGTGGAGATAACCAAAAGACATAAACAGATTGTTGGCTTATCAAACTGGGTAGGTTGGTGGTGACCACGGGGGCAATGCTTCACTCGGAAACTGTGTTGTA
>JABUQX010020559.1:17500-22500 GCA_015478945.1 Trachelipus rathkii | reverse complement strand
TCACCTTAAGTCTTCAGTAGCTGTAACTATTCCAGAGGCTGCAACAATATCCTGGATCAGAGAGTATTTGGATTTACTCTAATGGCGGGTAACAAAGGGGACTGGGATGCCCTGTCAAATACCACTCAATAACAGTGGTAACGATTTTACATTTTTTCACAACTTGATCGAACAAAATCCAATTTTCTACTGCTAATGACATATAATAAATCGATTGGTTTATACTCGTTCACGATTAATCAGATTATTGATGCAAAGTATCGATATAAATCGCTACTTCGATATTTTTAAAAAAGTGATTCAAAATTTTACTTTCTTTCCTTTTTTTGTGTGTGATTTTACTTGAATCTTTGTTTAAAAACATAAAAAAATTGTTTATCATCTGTTGTTTATCTATGTGCCTGTAAATATATTAAACAATTGTTACACTGAAAAGACAGAGAGAGTTAGAGTTGTAGAAGTAAAGTCAGACATCTAAGGTAGTATCGATTTTATTATTATATTAAAATTGGACAAAATAATGATCGGAATTAAATCAGAAAAAATTTGGTTTGAAAGGTAAGACAACGCGAATATCAATGATTTGTGATAGAAACAAATACATTGAAAAACGTGGGCTGTCTTAGAATCAATTCAATTCGTTTACGAAACCTAAAATAAGGTCATAAAAATACTAACAAAGATTTTGTGGGTCCACAAGGAGTCTCAGTACTTCCTAACTGAACGCATTTAGTTACCAGAGACTAAAATCTTTGCTAAAATTTTCATACCAACAAAAAATTAATCTAAGCACAAAAAATAAGCCTTTTTCTAATAATTCTGAAATGGTGAGAAGAAAAGTGTTACCACTTTTAAAAAAATGGGAGCTAACATAATTCCAGAGGCTATTACACTTAATCACAATTCCTACACGAGAATAAAAAAAATAAACTTGTGGCGGATGGATAATTGATATCACCATTTCAATACCAATAAAAAATGAGTATTGAAAGCCTACTTTTTACGGTGGCATCACTGGTTAGAGTGTGCCCAAAGAAGGGTAAAGTGAAGTCTACCAGATGGGCGGACTTCGTGCAAATTGTTCACTACTTTATACTGCATATATAAATGATCTCGTAGAAGAAGGTCTGAACGTCGGAATCTCGGAACGCAAGTTAAAGGGGAAGAGATTCATAGCAAAGCAGTATTTTATGACAAGGAGTGAGGTCTGAGAGACGACTCGACCTTTTATGTGAAACGAAAAAGCCACAAGGCGGTTTCCAATATGCGTTTTTATATAAAAATACCAATTTAACTAATTGGTTTTAAAATTATTAAAATAATACCAAAAGGTAGTTAAAAGAATTATTTATAATGCATAAATATGACATTATTTAAAACAGCGTGGTTTGATCAATAAAACAATCAATAGTTCAAATAGCGACATTTAGCATCGTTCACATGTTGCGAACTTGATATTTTTTTCACAATAGAAAATTAATTAATAATTATTACCAGCAAATTATTAATAATATTATTTGTAAATATATTATTGAATAACCGGTAAAATTTTCTAATCTTTTTCATATAAAAATCAAGTCTGAACTTGGTAGAGAATACTCAAAATTTTGAATTTTATTAGAAAAAATTTTGGGAGGTCAAAAGGGATCACATAGATGACCTTCATGACCGAAAAGGTCAATGAAACTTATAAATTGTAATTTAATATATAGAGATCGACTTGGCAATTTCCCCACCCCCAGAAATCCCTAGGGACCGAAGGGCACCGAGGAAGAGCAAAAGTCATGAAATGCAAGTTTCATTCAAAAATGAAGGCCCACATTGGCACACTAATTATTATGCTAATAAATAAAAGAATATATTTCGGATTTCAAACTTAAAGAGGAGACAGCTCCATGTGTTTACTACACTCGGGGTGAAAATGAAGTTCCTAAACCATCAGGAAGAGAAATTATAAGACAATTAGTAAAAAGAATTAAAATTTTACATCCAAATTTTTAAGTCACAAGATTCTGTATATATATATATATATATATATATATATATATATATATATAATATATAATATATATATATATATATATATATATATATATATATATATATATATAATATATATATATATATATATATAATATATATATTATATATATATATATATATAGATGTGTGTAATACATATATATTTATATATATAATATATATAATATATATATATATATATATATATATATACTCACAATTTGTGGGAAAATAGGGTTGCGACAGGCCCAGCAAGCCGGCAACCGACATCACCCGCTCAAGAAACTCATGTTTTGCCTCGGAGCCCTGACAGACTTTTAAGAAGACGACCGCGCGATTTTGGATTACGAAATGGAACTTCTAGGAAAAATATACGTATTGCCACTTTAAATGTTGGAACGTTGAGAGGGAAGGAGGAGGAGATGGTGATGCTGATGATAGAGCGGAGGTTGGATGTGCTGGGAGTTTGTGAAACGAGATTGGCCGGAAGTGGAGTTAGAGTTCTTCATCATAATTACCAATTGATATATAGTGGAGGAAGAGAAAATAGACATGGAGTGGGAGTGATAATGTCGGAAGAGATGTCACAAAGAGTAAGTAACATCGAACAGAAAAATTCTCGTATTATGTCTGTTTCAATAAAGACAAACGGAGTAAATCTGAGCTTTATACAGGTGTACGCACCGCAGCAAGGCAGACCAGCTGGAGAGAGGGAAATCTTTTATCAAGAATTGCAGGACGTCAAAAATAGAGTCCCGTTCCATGATAATGTAATTGTTTTGGGGGATATGAATGGACACGTTGGTACGGATCGCAGAGGAATAGAGAATGTGATAGGAGCGTTTAGTTTGGGAAATAAGAATCTGGCGGGAGATAGCATCATAGACTTTTGTGTACGTAACAACATGAGTATAATGAACACGTACTATAAACATAGAGAAAGTCAGAAATGGACATGGTACCGATGGGATGACGGAAGGCAGGCTTATGGAGAGAAATCAATGATAGATTTGATATTAACAAACAACAAAAGAATATTTAAGGATGTGAAAAGTATACCATCCGTATCGGGAGATGCAGACCACCGATTGGTGGTGGGTAAATTGAGAATGGAAATGCCGAAGCCTTTTAGATGCAGACGGAGAAAAAGATTTATGGTTGAGAAACTGAGAGACCAGGATTGTAAAAACACATTCCAGAGAGAAATGGATACGAAAAGACAGAGGATTGGGGAGGATGTAGATGTGGAGGAAGGTTGGGAGGTTTTTCGTGATACATTGGTGGAGGTATCTGAGAGGATCATAGAAACCAAAACAATATATGGAAAAAAGAAAAGACAAACAGCTTGGTGGACAGAAAGAGTGCAAGAAGCAGTCAAGAGGAAAATGAAATGTTTTAGAAGATGGATGAAGACAAGAAGAATGGAGGATAGAGAAGCATATATAACGGTGAGAAATGAAACAGAGAGAATAAAAAGAATGGAAAAGGAAAATACATGGGAGAAGATTGGTAGAGATCTGGAAGAGGACCTTGCGGGTACTAGAAAATTGATATTTAATATGGCAAAAAACTATAGGAAAGGAACAGCACCTCCAACATATGCAATAAAGAATGAGAATGGAACGTTGTTAACGGACCCGAAAGAGATTGGAGAAAGATGGAAGAATTATTTTGTTGATTTGCTGAATATACCAAATGATGTGGAGGATGAGGATATGCATGAAGTGGATAACCATGGGGAGGTGGTGGAGGACGAGTGGCAGATCACGGACGAAGAAATGGCATATGCCTTGGGAAAGATGAAAAACGGGAAAGCACCGGGTGAAGATATGATACCGGCGGAAATCTTGAAGAATATGGGAGGAGAAGGAACTGTATGGATGAAAGAATTAATGAATAAGTGCTGGCGAGAAGAAAGGACACCTAAAGAATGGAACAGATCAGTAATATGCCCAATTTTTAAAAAAGGGGATAAGGCAGACTGTAGAAATTACAGAGGAATTGCTTTGACACCACATATATGAACGAATATTAGAAAAAAGATTGAGAGAGAGGGTAGAAGATAAAATGGACGAGTGGCAACATGGCTTTAGGCCAAATAGATCAACTATTGATTTGATATTCGCTTTAAAGATGGTATGTGAAAAGGGTTGGGAATTTAACAGAAAAATGTATTTGGCATTTGTAGACCTGGAGAAGGCTTTTGATCGTATACCGAGAGGGGTCCTGTGGAATATACTTAGAACGAGAGAGTATGGAATACCGGAAAAACTAAGAAAAGCAATAAAGAGCACTTATACGAATAGTTTATGCAAAGTGAAGACCCAGATGGACGATGGAGATTGGTTTGAGGTTGATACGGGGGTGAAACAGGGTAGTGTTCTCTCTCCGATTTTGTTTATCCTGTTCATGGATTATTGTGGAAAAATGGTCCAGAGACGAGTGGAGGGAACTGTCTTTGGATACGCAGATGACCTTGCGTTGGTGGCGGAATCAAGAGAGGCTCTGCAGAGATTTATTGCAGTGTGGGATGAGGAGTTGAGGGAGAGAGGAATGAGGATAAATGAGGAGAAGACTGAGGTGATGTTGATAAGTAAAGAGGAGGCGGAAGTGAATATTAGAGTGAGGGATCAAGAATTGAAGCAGGTTGATCAGTTTAAATACCTTGGAGTTTGTTTCGGGACGGGAAATGTTATTAACATAGAATTGAATAGTAGAATAGAAAAGTTTAACAATACATTAAGATTGCTATATCCGTTAATACGAGACAGAAATGTCCCTCGAAAGGTGAAAATAGTAATATACGTGTCTATACTACGACCTATACTAACGTATGGTTGCGAAGCATGGGCTTTAACTACAAAAACTAAGAGTAGGATACAAGCGTGTGAAATGAGGGTGTTAAGATCCATAAAGGGAGTTACGAGGAGGGATAGAATGAGAAATGATGATATAAGAGAGGAGCTGGGGGTGGAGAG
>JABUQX010020559.1:0-15000 GCA_015478945.1 Trachelipus rathkii | reverse complement strand
TACATATACATCTATCTGTCTGGCTTCACCCTCACCTTTTTTCGTAGTTACTGGTATATTTCACCCTCATCCCCTATATTTTTGTATATACTCATCACCTTGAGTGTATCTGGTCTATCTGTTATATTTATGTTGTCTATAGATATTGATAGTATTAACCTCGCTTGTGACCTTTAATCTACATACCTCTTTATCTTACTATTGCTACTCTCACCCCCTTTATTCGTATACTTACTATACGTCTAATCCATTCACGACATCCGCCTATCCCCATTGTTTTCGGTTTCACGAGCCGTCCACTTGATTAATATATATTAGTTCACGCCTCACCAACGCGCACCGTCGGTTAATTGCCTGTCCATTTCAGTCCGAGCTTGTAACCCGCACCGCAGTACCGTTTGCACATTTCTATGATTTATCATCACGCCTCTCGGAGATATATATCCACTCGCTGTCTACTTGCTTAATATATGTCATGTAGTCACTTGGTTCTTATGGGAAGTTAGGCTCCTTCCCCCCTCCCCCTTTATTCTTTGATATTACTCCTCTCTCTTCATATTACGTGATACACTAAGCGACAAACAACGTCTAAAGAACAAAACAGGTGAGATGGAAGACTGTGGAAGATCGAACCTTCTCCCTTTTGCGACTTCACAGTGTCCATGGCAAATTGTCATTGCTTTAGGCCTTAAAGCTGCGAAGACGCCTATCGCGACTATTTAAGAAATTTTGTGTAAACTTTTATTAATCTCATAATTATATATATATATAATTATATAATATATTATATATATAATATTAATAATATATATATACTATATATATATATTTAATATATATATATATATAGATATATTAATTATAAATATTAATATTACTTTAGTATACTATATTATTTTAATTATACATATGTATATTATTTTCAACTCTATTTTAAATTTATATTCCTATTTTATTTATAATTATAATAGAAACATGAATTATAATCTTCACTCGGTAATTAACTTTTCTCATTGCATTACTGGGCGGATGTATATCGACGATCGTCACGAGTATTACCTTCCTCGCGATACAATCCTCAGATAAGGTTAGCTTTTTCTCGATAATTGAGAGCAATCTTGGGACTATGCCCTCGTGCTCTCTCGGCAACAACTTCTAGCATCTAATCATACTGCCATCTATATAAACTCCTCTCTCTCTTCCTCTCATCTTTATATACATCTCTTCTCTTCTTCTCTCTCTCTCTCTCTCTCTCCTCTCTCTTCTTCTCTCTCTCTCTCTCTCTCTCTCTCTCTCTCTCTCTCCTTCTCTCTCTCTCTCTCTCTCTCTCTCTTACTCTCTACTCTCATCTCAGTTCACTCTTCAGTAGGGATAAATAAGGGCCGATAGACGTTATATATATCTAAATATAGATATATATATATACCACTACATGTATTATATATGCAATAAATTTTTCTATTTCTTGATAATATAAAATTTGTTATTCATGAATATAGTAAACAAGTGATTTACAATAATAATAATGTAACAGTGTGGACATAATATATATATAATATATTCAAATATTTTATTTTTATAAATCTTTTTATACAATAAGAAGTTCAAATTCTGTATTTTTTTATTTACTATTTTAATATTTATCAATTCATTTTCATTTTATTTCTTACCTTGATAAATGTTGAAATGATATAAATGATGTCCATAAAACACTATCATTTTTATTGATATATCCACAAATCACCTATAATCAATATTAATTAATTGTTGAAAAATAAATCAAAGCTAGAAAAGATAGAATAGTTAAGAAGAATAAGAAATATAATAACAAGTGAGATTAAGCGTATATACAAACGAAAAATACTAGTTACAAACTACTACTACCAACTAGAAACAAAAATATAAAGAAAAAACTTTACAGCTTCTTTTAGTCCAAACATAACTTAAATCAAACAACATGGTTTAACATAGGAAGCGATGCCAATTTACTACAATAACATAATATAGTTTAAACTAACTATGAACTACTACTAAATACTACTTATTAAATACTACTACTAACAATAATATAACAGAAATGTTTCATAATTTTGCAAATAAATTAAATATATATAAATATAATAATTATTAATTGACTTAATAATATTATTTTATAAATTAAATATATAATATTATTGATTATTATTATTATATATATATTATTAATTATATAATTATTATAATTATGAATTAATATATTCGACCAGATATTGGAAATTTGATTTTTTATTTTATTTAAACCTGCAGGGATCCACCAATCCAAATTTTTATTATTATATATATTATATTACTATTTATTATTATATTCATTATTATTATTTATTATATATATTATTATTATGTATGTAATTATGTAATGTAATTAGTTTTTATCACTGGTACTGAGATTGAAATGTGATGTTTGTTATTTACTGGAGCGACTACTACTAACTACTACTGCAATGACTACTACTACCACTACATATCACTACTCTCTACTTTACTACTACCACTACTACTACTAACTATCTACTACTGCTACTGCAACTACAACTAATATAATTTTAAATTATTTGAGAATAAAATAATTAAAAAAAAAATATAATATATGAAAATTAATTATTCTTATGGTAATTATATATTATATAAATATATTATTAAATATATAAAAAAATATGATATAAAATATAATATATAAAAATACTAAATATATTAATATTAAATATAATATTGTTTTTTAATATAAATTAATTTTTTTATGAAAGTTTATAAAATTATATATTGTTGAATATGTAAATTAAAAAAATATATATAATACAATAAATAATAATTTATAAAATATACAATTTATTATAATATATTACAAAAACAATAACAAATATAAAAATAATATATTAATAAAAAAAATATATATTGTTAACTAATGAAGTTTTATATTTCACATTATTAAAATTATTTGCTATTTTGGACAAGCTCTTGGACAAGTAATTTTAATTAATCGTTAAAAATTGCGACTTTGTGAAACTCCCACCATCCAAATTTTTATTTATTTATTATAATAATGTTGAAAACTTGTGAATTCTCATACGTATACTCACAAAGAAATCACCAATAGGTGTTATTCATTATTTATTATATTATTATTTATTATTATTTATTATTATTATTATTATATTTTATCATTATTTCTCCCTCCCTTAATCACATTGTAAATGTGATGTTTGTTTTGAACTACTGCCGAGCTTACTACAACTACTACTGCAACTACTACTATTAGTTTAACTGACTATACTACTACTACTACTGACCACTTCCTTATGTCTAAATATCTACTATACTACTAACTACTTTACTGATGCTAACTAATCTAAAATGGAATAGAAGGTTGGAAATTGTTTTCTTACGCGCCAGAAAGAAGAGTTGAGTGAGAATAGTAATTGAAGCTATTTGAAGTAAATTAAACGGTTGAAGCCATACAGCCGGCAAGCCGCAGCGTCGGAAGCTGGTGGCTATGGAAGCCTGATTGGGGATCCTGTTTCCATCCCAGTACTAAAAACAAGATGAGATATTCAGAGCTGTAAAATGTGAGTTTGAAACCTAGACAGATGTGTGGCGGGCGTTCACTACTCTCGTCATACTCTTTCAGGACCTGTCTGTTATGGTTCTCACAATTTCAACTCGTTAATTGATAACGGTCTTAAAAAAAAAGGTAGTATATAAATACCCATATAAGTATATATATATACATATATATATAATATTTATTATAATATATATATATTATATATATATACTTACTATTATATTATATATAAATGATATATAGTAATACTAATATTAGTATTATATATATACTTTCGGCCTTTAGGTATGTAACACATATTTTTACATACCCTAAGGACGTATGTCCTAAAGGCTGTTCAGTAAATACACCGGCTGATGCATCTCATAGCACTTCGTTCTTTCGTCCTTTCGTCCTTTCGTCCTTTCGCCCTTGCGTCCCTTCGACCTTTCGTCCTTTCGTCCTTTCGTCCTTTCGTCCTTACGTTTCGTTCTTTCGTCCTTTCGTCCTTTCGTCCTTTCGTCCTTTCGTCCTTTCGACCTTTCGTCCTTTCGGCCTTTCGTCCTTTCGTCCTTTCGTCCTTTCGTCCTTTCGTCCTTTCAGCCTTTCGTCCTTTCGTCCTTTCGTCCTTAGGGTACGTAAAACATGTTTCTACACACCCTAAGGACGTGTTTCCTAAAGGCTGTTCAGTAAATACACTGGTTGAAGCATCTCATAGCGCTACGTCCTTTCGTCCTTTCGACCTATCGTCCTTCGTCCTTTTGTCCTTTCGTCCTTTCGTCCTTTCGTCCTTTCGTCCTTTCGTCCTTTCGTCCTTTCGTTCATTCGTCCTTTCGTTCCTGTCGTCCTGTTCGTCCTTGTCGTCCTTTAGTCCTTTCGTCCTTTCGTCCTTTCGTCCTTTCGTCCTTTCGTCCTTTCGTCCTTTCGTCCTTCCGTCCTTTCGTCCTTCCGTCCTTTCGTCCTTTCGTCCTTACGTCCTTCTTATCATTATTATTATTATTATTATTATTATTATTATTATTATTATTATTATTATTATTATTATTATTATTATTATTATTATTATTATTATTATTATTATTTTTATTATTATTATTATTATTATTGATTATTATAATTTTTTATTATTTTAAAAATTGAAAACCAGGGTCAAATTAATAAAGCTTCGTGTCAAATAGAAATCATAATTATATTATTGCATTATTATTATTATTATTATTATTATTATTATTATTATTATTATTATTATTATTATTATTATTATTATTATTATTATTATTATTATTATTATTATTATTATTATTATTTATTATATTCATTACTTTATCAACAGTTCGTAAAACAAACGTCTTGTCTTTCTTGTGATTGGCTGGAGTAAAACTTATCTCCATTTTCCCTTTCTTGTGATTGGTCGAAAATTATATATCTTTGTAAGTCTAAACTCATTTTAAACCATAGTCGCTTTAGCTGTCAATATGTGAACAAGTTCTCTACTCTCTTTTAAAAGTGTTCCATTTCCATTGTGTACATCATGATTCGCCTTAACAGGTATACCTCTATACAAGACATTATACAATGGGAATTTAAGACTCCTGGATGTGGAGTTACAATCTTATATAAAAGAAACACAAACGGATCTGAATTTTTCACGTGTGTTAGTAATTCACCATATTACAGTACCAAACGTGTTTTCATGAGCACCTATGAATTACTTTGTATAGGTAAACACACGAGGACTGGCTTACTGAATACTTTAAGCCGAGATCGGGTTTAAACTTGTCAAAAACAGTTATTAGTCAGAGCGGGGGACCAAAGGCCAAGCAGCTTACTCTATCCTTTTCTAAACATCTAAACACCGCCAGAAGGGAAGTTAGACTATAGGAAAGGCGTGGCGGATCGGAAGTATTTGAACGTTCATCGCATGGATCCTATATTTCAGGTCTACAGCAGTTGAAATATATGTCAGAGGTAAGCAGACGGGTAATAAATGCACATGAAAAAAGCGAGTGTGTTATCTAACTATGTAGCAGTAGTCCATTATATGTTATACCAGGAATACTACGCATTCAAGAAAATGCTGGTCGATTATTCTGAAAGTGTTATTAAACGATTCCTAAACACTATAGATGGGCAGAAATTCATATATCTACATAGAAAACAATGGCAAGAAAGTATTTATGCTAATGATCCAGCGGGCAAACATACTATGATATCTGAGAGGGAACATTTTACATATGTGCTTTCGGATGGTATTGACGAGACACGAAGCTACATAATCGACAACGATATAAATTACTGGCATATTTGTAAAGATTTAGAGAGTATTAATTAGGAGTCTTCGTGAAGCTCCTATGAATGCATGTAGTAATGTTATATAATCCCTTGTATATATATTAAATATTTTTGTAAATATATTTAATGTTAAAATATTTAATATTATTGTAAATATATATAATGTTAAAATATGTAAGTCTTTGATTATTAAATTTCTAATTATGTAATAAAGGCTTTTAAATGAACTAAATGTTTTATTATCATGAAATATTACTTCCATATATAAATATATATATATATATATATATATATATATATATATATATATATATATATATATATATAAGTATACTATATATTATATATTATATATATATATATATATATATATACTATTATATATTACTCTCACACTAGCCTCAGAAGTTGCATTGTAGTTCGCGCACGCTAGGAGTATGGATGTGAATTTAATTCATGTTCTACAGTCTGCTACATGTATTGTGTAGTGCCTACAGGCTGCGGGAGAAACCTTTCTGTTAATTAAACATCTATGGTATGGTGAAATTTTTTTAGCATACCTCTGTGAAAATAATCTGGTGTTACAGCGTATTTTCTTCAGGAGAAGTTTAGATGAATGATAATTGATGTAGTAAGAATTCCATTGAAGGCATATATGATATGTGAAATCATGGTACAAATATACAAGGTCATAAATTATAGTTCTGGAATGATATGCCTACACAAGTTAAACGAAGATTATACTGCAGCCTTTTACGGTGTACTCGCAGTCATTTATAATATCGTGTATTTTCATTACGCAGAAACATTTTGATCATACAAAAGACAAGCCATCATGAGGACTGTTTCTTTAAATACCACAGTACCCTGATTCTGTTTGGACAAGAAGAGATATGAGCCAGGTTAATGTTTTAGGCACTCTGATGTTTCCCTTATCAAGAAAACGCAGTTCTTGAAATATATAAAGAGAGTTACATCAATTCATTCGGATTACTACTGTGCGAAGCTCCATCCTCTGAGCCAGGAACACGTATAGTAGTCACTCCGTTACCAACATTTCTACCGCATGATTATAGAAACTGTATGCATTCCTGAATAATGAGTAGCTTAGTTGTAAAGTATCTGCCTCTTATAAGAAGATTTAAAAGGCTGAAACCATCTGAAAAGCAGTAAATTAATGTTGATGACGAGAATAGTTCGTCCAGTGGTTGCGAACTCTGCTTGAATTCTATAAAAGGCAAAAGTTCCTTTTAAATAGACCTTATGAAGGCTGATAATTTTACGTACTGACATAGAAACACCATTAAAAGACTCTCCCGCAACATAAAACATTTGAAAAATAAAAAGAAGGTGTTGCAGAAGGGTGGTGGTGTATTCCTACCTCTAATTTTCTCAGTCATTGCTCCTTTGATTATAAAGTGGAAATCTTCATAATGAAGAAGGTCGCTGTTCTACCGTATAGCCGGTATGAGAAAATGAAATGTAATACTACTTCATCCGTGCAGAACCCACATCATCAACCCATACATTAACAGCCTTACGCTCTGTCCGCCTCACTACAAACTCCATCTCACAATTATCATCTCTATCAAGAGAATCATCAACCTCTGAATGCTGTACAATCACCTCAGCAAATTCTACCTTACAGCTTATTCGACCCTAAAGTATAGCAGATAAACAATTACGAGAAAGAGGTGTTTCGGATATTAAATTCAGACATTAACATCCATGAGAAACGTGTCTTATACCAGGATGCCATGCAGAAATTATTAAACCTCAAGGGTTTGCATCTAAATGCCACACTAAAAACGACGCTCACAGAAGATCCAATTTCACCACCAGAGGTGAAACCTGTGATGAAGAAAAAGATAACTTTAAAAATATCCTAGAGGAGAGCTTTCCGGTTAAAGCTCGCAAATCAGGGATAACACTCTATAATATTTTAAAAGAGCAGTTGACATGGAATGAATTAGGCCAAATCATTATCGATGATGAAGTAGTTAAAGGATCAAATATTGTGGACTTGATAGCAGATCTCTCATGCAATTGGAGGAGGGGTGCTGTAACTGGATGGCCATCCATCAAAGAAGAGCTTTAGACTATTTCCCCACACTTTAATCTTGAACAGGCGCAGATTAGCAGACTTGGATAATATTCTTAAGTCACCAAGACCCGATTCTAGTCCTTCAGGTTCGTCTTACGCTTCAGATAAACTCAAACGTGTGGCCAAAGGAAGAATAAGAAAAACGCCTTACCCATTACTTAACTGGATTAATTCATAGTTATGCAGTGTTATTATTAGTATTATTAATATTATTACTTATTATTTCAAATATATTTATATATAGCTTGATTATTGACCTATAATGCTCATATGTTAAAAAATAAATAAACCATATTAAACAATTTGTTTCACACTTCCTTTTAATATATATAATAATAATATATATCATATATTTAATGATATATATATATATTGTACTTATATATATATATATTATAATAAATATATATAATATATATACTAAGCTATAAATAACCATATATAATTACATATCCAATAAAAGTATATATATATATTATACTTAGTTAATATATATTTTTTTACTTATGTTCAAAAGTACCAAGCATGAGAGGCGAAGGAGGTGGTGATAAAGAAATATTATTACAGTTGTGAAGGAGTTCCAATAGTTATGTATGGATTGCAAGTTTGCCTCAAAGGTTCCCGGACATTGGAAAAATAGCTGGAAAGCATATTTAGAGATGTGGAAGCTTCATCTAATAACCTGTTACGTAGAAAGTTTCCCACCCGGAAGACACTAGCCCCTACCCGATAGCTATGGCAATTTGGATTCATCAAATAGTAAATTTTATATATCGTTGACAATGCTTCATGGCGTATCAATACATACTTTTTACCATCGATGTGTATTCTAGATATTTATGGTTGAAACCGTTAAAAGATAAAAAGTCAGCTACTGTAACTGAGGCATTAAGATAAATTATTGAGGCTGACAGGGGCTGGCCAAGGATGCTGTGGATGGATCATGGGACTGAATTTCTAGACCGAGAATTTCAAAAATTAGTTAAAGAGTATGACATGGGATATTACAATACATTCTCAGTAAATAAAGCAGCTATAGTTGAAAGAGTACAACGCACTATCAAGGGGAAAATGCATCGGTACTTCACCCGAATGAATACTTTTAAGTATATTGACATATTACAAGATCTTGCTTATTCTTATAATAGATCGTTTCACAGAACTATAAAATCTACCCCTGTAGAAATGTTGAAAATAAAACCTACGACCCTGCAGCAGTTACAACGATGGGTCAGAAAAATTAAAAATAATTCAGGTGTAGGCTTGGGCGATTATGTGCAAGTTTCCAGAGAGGCGGAAAGGTTTAGGAAAGGCTATGAATCAGGATGGTCTACAGAGGTTTTCAAAGTTCATAATATCCGTGACTTCCCCTATGACGGTTTAAAATTATATTATTTAAAGGATTTAGACGGTGAAAAGATAAAAGGAGGCTTCTATAAGCAGGAAACTAATCACTTCAGTCCTGAAAGTAACGTGTATAAAATTGAAAAGATATTAGGCTCGAAAGAAAAGGACCGAAAATAGCAGTATTTGGTTAAATGGGTGGGATACCCTCCTAAGTTTAACTCTTATATAAAAGTAAGTGCAATTAAAATTCATTAATCAGTGTTCATCATAACCATGGCGAGTGCAGACCACTTCTATTTAACTCTGCCTTCATCAGCTTCGATGAATCTACATCCTGATAATAAACTCTCAGACTTCACGACAGAGTTATTGAACCCTGTTGAGATTGAAAGAGACGTTTATGAAGTAGGTTTGTGTGAAGTGATATTAAATACAGATACGGAAAATGTACCCCACAATCTTTTCTAGATGAATGTTTACAGAAGTGTAGATTGTGTATAAACTACATTGGAAGTGAAGAACACAGGAGACCTGAACCGAGTAACAATGGGTACAAAAGAATACTTTTATAAAAGATTTGAACTGAGAAAAGCCTATTTTAAATAAGTACCTGCTATGTTCAGTTATTTAAATACGCTTTTTGCCACCAATAACATGTGTAGAGATATAATTTACAAAACAGCTATTCAACCCTCTGAAGATGAAATATTAATCACATTGAGATTCATATTTCATCTTGAGAGGGTTGAAGATGAAGTATTAATCACATTGAGATTGATAGCCGGTATTAACCTTAGAAATAACGATGTGTTTTTCTCAGGAGGTCGTCGTGGCAACGAAAACATGTCCATGAGCGTCAAGGATGGCTAGACATCTTACAATTTATCCCTACTATGTTAAAAAGGATTATACGCTCGTTAGAGGATACGGAACAATTGTAAAGCGTGAGGTCAGGAAACTAATCGTCATGCAAGACAGGGTATTACATTATACATGCATTCCCTCTGAAATGCTCAAACACCCGGGAATGGCATATGTTTACACTGATATAGTGGACCATCAATAGTATGGGGACATATACAGGCTTCCATCTGTTACGATACTACAGCTCCTCTGTAAAGGGAGTAAGGTAATAACATTCCCAAATGTGCACTATCTCACACTGACCAGATCGCTGATCGGTTCTATAAGAGTACATATATAAAGGATGTAGAAGGAAGGCCATACCCATCCACAAGTGGTACATTGATTTGCAAAGTTCACATTAGAAAGAAACATCCGCTTCAGCTATAACACGATGGAGTATTTTTTAAGCAGTATTGAAAATTTCATCTACATGTTACTGGAAGTCATTCAAAAAATAGACGCCTCTGAAGGATATATAAGGGACATAATCAACTGCATTTTTTCATTCATTAATGCACTCTTGCAGTGTAAAGACAGTATAGGAAAGAAGCTCCGCCAACGGTAGTAATGAACATGCAAAGAGTATTCGTAGGGTCAAAATTACAAAGAGTGTACGGTCTTGGAGGATTTTTCACTGAGTTATTGCGAAGCGCCTTACCCGTGTTTAGAAGAAGTGGTGAATATTTAGGTAAAAAACTATAAGAACAGGGCTGCACACTATACAAGATATAGCGGCAGGTGCCAATCCGCGTGCATCATTAAAATGACGGATTGCTGATGTTTCTGACGAGATGCTCGATGACGTTAAGTGCAAAATAAGACGGAAAATAACAGGCCATGGTAGGGCTAAAGTTAAAGGACACAAGAATATCACAAACAAGAAAAGGCCTAAGACAAAGACACCTCTGAAGAAAAAAGGGCAAATGAAAATAACAACCCGGAAAAAACCCAAGGCTAAAAAACATCTGACGACAAAAGGCATTGATGTATTTGCTATTTAAATACTATTCGGCATCTTTCTCGACGCCTTGCGGATACCATATATATATAAAGAACGTATATCTGAGGTTTTGTTCATTATACAGCCTAACACCACACCGACAAGATGCATTTCCTTCATCCTACTAGCCCAGACTGCTGCAAGAGCGAATTGGATCTCTTCTCCATGAGCCCTACCAAGATTAGCGTAAACGAAACCAACTTCATCAGCATTAACCCCACTCACTCGATCACCAGCACCGACGTACCTCTAGAGTTCAATGTTCCAGGCACTTCAGACCAGTATCTAGATCCATCTAATGTGTTTTTATATTTTAAAACGAAATTGACAAAGCCTGATGGCACAGATCTTCCTTCAGGTGATGACCACATAGTGTATACAGAGCCAAATTTCCTATATACTTGTTTTAATCAAATTGACGTTTATCTTAATGAAACTTCACTCAGGGCGTCAGCAGCTAATTATCCTTATAGAAGTTACATAGAACATTTACTGAACTTTTCTGATGATGCTAAGCAGTCTCATCTTCAATCATGCGGTTTTTATAGTTTCAAGGATGAGCCTACACACGTAGATAAAGCGGTAAAAGTTATAAATAACACATGAATTCTACGGCCGTTTAAATGGCGATATCTTTTCGCAGGAAAGACTTATTCTTCCTTCTGTAGATGCTAGAATAAGTTTAACCAGATCAAGTCCGAAATTCGCCCTAAAAATAAAAAGTAAACCTACTGCTACATCTGTATGTTCAGAACCTGTTTTCAAGCTGCTAGAGGCTTTTCTCTATGTTAGAAAGGTGAAATTATTTCTCCAAAGGCATTTGGAAATTGAGAAATCGCTTTTAACCACTACAGCTAAGTATCCCATTAGAAGAGTTGAAACCAAAGTATTTAATTTCACGCAGGGATTATCAAGCATCAGTATCCCGAACATTGTTAACGGGAACCTACCTCAAAAAGTAATAGCAGGAATTGTAGAACACGAGGCATATTCAGGGCATTATAAAAAATCCCCATATAAATTCTCCCCTTTCGGCCTTAGGGGTGTCAGTTTACATGTAAATGGACAACCTTACGGACGTGATTATGAAATGTCATACAATGGGGTACAATCTCTATGCTCGAGACCTTTCTACGATCTAATAGCCAATACTGTCTCATGCGGTGATAGTGATACGGGGCTGAATCTTGAAGAATACACAAAGAATAGTAATTTATATGCATTTGACCTCATCGCAGACCTTTCAGCTTGTAACGCGAGTCATTTAAACATTTTGAGAAAGGGTACATAAGGACTGAATCTCTCATTCAAAGGGAGTCTACAATCATCCATCACTGTTATCGTTTATCTGGAGCACCCTCAACTTATTGAAATTGACCGAGCCCGCAATGTGCTTTTGAATTATTAAAGATGAATGAAAAAGAAATAAAAACCATGTTTGAAAATGATCATAGATTTTTAGGAGTGTTTACCATTAATGAAGTAGATTCTGTGAAGTTAAAGAAGGATAGCGGTTTCGTATTCAACACCTCGCCTCGACATGTAACATCAGGAGGACATTGGATTTCTATCTACAGGAAGAAGAATGGAGCTGTTTACCTGCTTGATTCTTTGGATTTAAAATTTATTTTGGATAATCATTATATCATTTCATTTTTAAAATATAATAATGTAAATTATATAAAAACTATGTCTCGGCCTGTTCAACCATCATACTCTAATTTATGTGGAGTCTATTGTATTTATTTCATTAAATGTTTTTTAAACAAAGTATGCTTTGATGAATTTGTAAATATATTCGATGCTAAAAATTTGTATGTCAATGATTATATAGTTTCTAGTTATATAGTAAATGCTTTAAAATAAAAACATATTTTACTTTACTTAATATATATTAAGAGTTAATTGTGTATAAATGGTAAAGGTTCATGAAAATTCACGTTTATTACGTCACTAGTTTAAAGGTGTATGGGTGCATTGTAGCTGATGTGGTCTTCAGTAGCAAGCTGGTTGATGTAGCGTTATAAGCTCCTGTCACTATAGTACATTTTAAAGAGTTGTAGCTATGGGAGTTATAACTTATATTTAAAAGTGGTGGTTCATTTTAAAATCCTGGTATACATGTGCTAATCACATATCTGATTTTTCAGCTAGACACCCATACACACCCCGTGATCCTTCAAAATTACGTATTGTATGTGTGTATCAGATGATGTCCACGGTCATCGAATGCGATACACAGCTGCAGTGAAGGAAGGAAGTGAAACTGTATACTTTGATGTAGCATTAAAGTATAATAACAGGCTACACATACTGGATGGTCATATAGAGAAAATTACCGATGTATTATATATATATATATATATATATATATATATATATATATATATATATATATATATATATATATATATATATATATATATATATATATATAATACATTATTTCCTTGTCGCCTCATGCATATCCCTCTTCTCAATTTCGAGAAAAAAGCTAAGTGTTATCTTATGTTGTATCCGAGGAAGGTAATCCTCTGCGGTCGTTATCTCCCACGTATCCGAGAAAAGGTTAATTACCGTGAAGATTATATTCATTTTCCAATGATATATATATATATATATATATATATATATATATATATTATACATATTAAATATAAATATATATATATATATATATATATATATATATATATATATATATATATATATATATATATATATATATATATATATATCCAGTTATTATGTGATGGGAATTTTAATTTGATGAGGAAAAGCAACACCAGAGCCCTCCACATGGGAATCTTTATTCAAAATTCACAACGTTTCGGAAATTAACCTATTTCCATCTTCAGGTGAAAATTAAAATACATAACATATAATAAATATTAACAAATATTAAAGTTATAAATTCTATATAGAACAATATTATTAGATACAAAAATAAATTTACATTTAACGTTACAAATAATTATTATAAAAACATCTTACATATTTACAAAAATGAATTAAGATTAGAAACAGGACGTCGCTTCGTAAACAAAAATAACCATGAAATTGAAATGAAATTATAAGCACAAATTTAATTTAAGTCTATTTTTAACAGGGTAACTAAATCAAAGGTAATTTTCAGAGTTAAAACAAAATACTCTGGTAAACAAAACAAAAAACTCACCATTTAGAGTTCCAAACTTAAGATCTATTGAACGTATATGTGAGAAGGGCGCTACTCCATGTCAGGGTTAACACAACTGTAGTTTAAAAGGACCGGAATCGCTATTGAGGGAAGGTTTGGTGTTGTGGATGTATAATGTTTCTAAAATATTTAGGTTGGTTTGTGATTTACTTTATAGTTAAAGGTGTGGTCTGCTGTGTGGGAGTGGTCTCTAATGGCGGAGTGGGATGGTGAATTCAATAATGATTTGGTACGAGTGGAGATACCCCTATGTTCATTTATCCTCACGTAGAACTGGCGAGACGTACTGCCAATATAGACATCATTACAGCTGTCACAAGTAAATTTATATATAATTGAGGACTGAAGATAAGGATACGGTCTTTATGATTGCAAATGAAGATAAGTCTTGTGTGAAGCAATGAAAATTAAGTTGACATTCAAATGGGGAAAATGGTTTCGCAAAAGAAAGATTAATTCCTTACAGTTTTGTAAATATATGTTCATAGTGTGTGAAGGGCGCACGAAAACGCGAAAGCGTTTCACGATAACGCGAAACGGTTAAACACCCAAATTGATCAAACGAAGTATAC
>JABUQX010020558.1:120000-130317 GCA_015478945.1 Trachelipus rathkii | reverse complement strand
ATCTCATCTCTCTCTTATAATAACACTAAATAAGTATAGCCTAATATAAAGTATTCTTAACCGTATAATATATATATATAAATGATATATTATATTTATAATAACTAACACTATATACCCTACTTATTATCGATAAGATTACGAATTAAACTAAAAAATCATAAATAAAATCGACACAGTTAGGAATTTATTACTACCGCAATATATTGATAGGAGTAGGGAATCGGGTGCGGGGAAAAGAAAGGGTAGTCGGTATAAAGGTGTAGAGGGATCTCACAACCATATAATTTGACAAATAATGTTTTACAGAGCAGTGAGCAAGGTATCCAAAATACACAAAATAAAAGACAATAGTACTATAGAAAAAGTAAACGATAAAATATATATAATATTCACGGATTATATACTATATAAATATATATATATTATACTAAACGTAACATATATAATGACATACTATATATACTATACTATTACCTATATACCGTATATATTAATAATATTATATATAATATAATATACTTGGAGGCGAAGTGTTTCGTTAATAATCGCCATACGAACCGTGACTTTTAGGCATGATGACGTTTGCTTATGCCATGAAGGAGGGTCCGAGTCTCAGTATAGTATGAAAGATATATTTATAACGGCCGAATTTCAAAGAATTTGTAAATTTATGGTTGGCACCACGCTCTTGATCACTTATAACTAGTCCTAGTGTAATTTCTAATTATATTGAAGTGCATTGTCTAATGGGCCTTTCACATAGTATTTCATTTTCATCTGTTGCCAAGGTAAAAATGAACGATTAACCATGGAGAATAAAAGAGGACTTTGTGTGCTGGACAAAAGGGTGCCTAATAGAGCAGAGTTTATGTGAAGATATAGATGTCACTGCCAACACAGCTTCCTTTCAAACCGGGCACAAGTTAACTTGTTGCGTAAAGTTTGAGTACATCACCAGAAAAAGATGAAAGTTAGCTTTTCGCGAGCATATATCTAAATCTGAGTCAAGTAACTGTAACCACCTATCATGGAAGTCTAGTGGGTGAAGGCAAACTAATATACCTGTTAAGACAGGGAAGAGATGAAATATCGTGCACTGGTAAAGAACGAAGCGTACAAAAAAAATACCATCTCAGTAAACGAGAATAGCGAAGAAACAGGACGGGTGGGCGCTGTGAAAGCTGCAGACTATTCGAAAAATGAGTGATCTCGAACCGAAGTTAGTGGTGTACATATTTCCGGGCAAACATGATGCGACATGACGCGATTCCGTTCGAGTTTTCTCTAGGTCCACAACAGAGAGAAATGACGTTCTACGTCATGGGTGGTGTAGACAACGGTTTTCGCCATGAATAAGAGAGCTCCAAGTATGTTAACAAAGAATAGAAAAATAAGGAATCGAGTATAAGATGAAGCTTCGGAGAGCTTCATCGGAAATCAATAGACAGTATATTCCTGGAAAGCTCATCTCCTCATCAATCATCATCAGCACTTAGAATGCCAGAGAGGCCCCAGTTTTTTCGGCTTCCAGCAAGATCATCTATGTGAAGGCCGAGATATAAAACCTCTTGTTAGCATTACGTTACTTTTGGATCGAGAATAACTCTCGAGCGACAAACCAGTAATATAGGATTTATTTATAGCAAGAGACTTGGCCACTGGATGGATATCAAAAATTATCCCGCGAGTATCCCTAGTTCACCGAGCTCTGAAGAAAGCCGATTCATAATACAATCGAAGAGTAAGTCTTGAATAAATCCTTGGTCCTTCCCGCAGTTGCGATAACAGTAAAATCTGTACTTTCTCAGTTGCCCATGGAGTGTCAAAAAACTTTAGAAAGAAATAGTTGCTGTTCTAAGTGGTGGCATAAGAGGATTTTGAGGCATGCTCTTGCTTGGCGTGCCTGTTGCCCTGAAAGACATTGGTGAGCAGATGGCTGAGGTAGTTATTCGGGAAGTGGACCGATTTGGGCTACGTGACAATATAATCGGTATGTCTTTTGATACTACAGCATCTAATACAGAACTGATCCAAGGGGTATGTACCAAAATTGAAAGGGAATTCGGACGAACATTGTTGTGGTTGGCTTGCCGGCATCACACCCGTGAATTAATATTGAAAGGAGTGTTTGAGGAGTGTTGTGGTATAACTGGCATACCATCAAGTGGTCCTGACATCCACATTTTTCGGAACTTAAAACGTCTGTGGGCTTCACCTGATAGTAAGTCATATACGACAATCCTGGATGAAGAAAGTCCCGTGCAAGGCTTTCTAGAAGAACAACGAGTGAGCATGGATAGCTACATCCAAAGTGTCCTAAAAGACGGAAGTCATCTAAGAGAAGACTACAAAGAGTTATTAAAACTCTCACTCCTGTACCTAGGTGGTTGGTCTAATAACGACTTCAGTTTCAGGATCCCAGGGGCTCTGCATCAGGCAAGGTGGATGGCAAAGGCAATATATGCACTTAAAATTGTCCTCTTCACTAAACAGTTGAAAATTCCTTCAATGAATGAAATTGAAAAGAATGCAACATACGATGCTTAGCAAACATTTGTCATGCACCTTTATATTATAACTCCAGCTTTTGAGGCACGTAGGCAATGTTTGAAAGTCGTTATGGGGGCTCTAAGATGATTGGATAGGTGACTACACTTCTGAGCACTTTTACCCAGAACATATAGAGACGTCAAGAGAAAAAGAAACTACTCCCCCAGGGGTACGGGTATTTGGTACTCTGTCGAGAGACCAAAAAACCGTAGGAATCTAAGCTTTATTATGGACGAAACATATTACTCTTGACAGGCTGTTAAGAAATATATGACTATAAATCTAGAGACCAAATACTTTGGCAAAAAGGAAAAAGGAAATGTGAGAGACGATAGAAGGGTACCGTGGCGGCTTGGCAGGCACAAGACATGGACCATTATCAGTTACTAATTCAGAACAAAGACGGCCCTTCATATGTGAAATTGTTTGGTGTTTGATTCCATGACGTTACTACGTACTGCAGTGATTCTCTAAGGTGGTCAAATGATACCACAAGAAGTGCAAAAAGAGGAATTGATCCTGACAAAAATGGGGATTAGCCCAAAGGGGTCGAGACAACAAAAAAAATTTCTTTGTTGAGAGTTGGTGTCCAAGCATCACAGAAAAATCTATCCCCAAAACCTAAACAAAAGAAGGAGAATTGGCAGTCGTATCAAAAGTTTGATTAATATAACACTATGCTTTGAGTAGCATACTACCTATTTATAATCGTATTGTCCTAAATCTTCTCTTAAATATTATAGTATTACATTTGTGATTATCTAGTTATTCTCCAATAAAAGTTATATACCGTTCGAAACAACACCATACAGTGATTGTTTACTGTACGTGGTTTAACAAATTGTTCAATATTAACACTTGTCGATGGAGTCACTTCTCCCTTTCCTGATAATACTGGTGTTCCACAATTATATCTTTGTTACATCACAGAGGAGCTCCGGAGGCGTAAGCGCAGTACCCTGCAAAAATTTTACCATTCATTTTTTTTGCATTACAAAATGAAACCATTATAATTAATATATTATTATATATATTATATATATTATATATATAATATTACCCTCACCTACTATCATATAATACTATCCATATTTGAAATAATGTATTATATAGAGATAATAAATAATACTAAACCCGATACTCATCATATTACTATATAAATAATATAATTTAGTAGGTAGTAGACTAGCATGCGTTTGGAAAATAACCGAAAGCATATCTCGAGTCACGCCACCTTAGTTTATTTTCGTGCATCTTATATGACTACGCGGATTCGCTGAGAACCGAAATGTTCGCGACCGAAACAATTAATTACCCCATGAAAATTAACGTACAATCCAATTTAATAAGCACCTGTAAACGTAACGCGCCCGCCCTAGAAACATATTGTTTTTTGGATTTTTTTGGATTTATGTGTGGCAAAAAATCTAATAATAAAACAAATCAGTACTAATATAAAAAACTTTTCTCCTTTGGGGTTTGATAGTTACTGGCCACAAGGTAGCATGGGTAGAGGAGGAGAAGGAAGACTATACTCGACGAGAAAGGGGAGAGTCCCGCGCATTCCTCAAAACATCTGTTTATAAGTTTTCTTCCTTTATTCATTGGTGTTTTTTTTCTTCCTTTTTTTCTCTTTGTGTCTCATTCCTGGCTCGTTGGATGTTATTTAAAACGCAAATGAATGTCACAGAAACATTTGTCTTAACCTTTTTGTTGGATAAGTTTCCGAAAAATGGGACATGTCACATTAGAACGATCCGAGTATTAAAATATCGAACACACAGCTAGTCTGTGTTCACAGTTTTTGTCAGGGTAAAAAAAGCCCATAATTGAAACTTTCACCTTTCAACTCTACCTGTAATCATACATTGATCATCAGCACTTAAAACATGTTCAACCTCTTCTCCTCTCTCTCAAAACTGGAGTCCTCCCCTCCCCTGCATAAACTTTCACCTGATTCACGACCAGATAGGACACGTCATCTAGCTCCTGATGGGAGCCCAGATATGCACACTTCACAAGCTCCTGTCGTGATGAGTGACCATATGCTTCGATCCTGTGGTTTGTCTCCACATCTCCGCACGAGTCACATGACCCTGAAACATTACGAGCGTCGCAATGTGGCGTGTCGTAGCGTTCGAGGTTAATTGTAACGACGGGTCGGAAAGTCAAAATTTGATCTGAAATTGGAGTGTTCGTAGGGGCGAATTTGATTACAGATCAGAAGACTAGAGGCTTCGAATTGACCCGAGATAACCACACTGATAATATTATTTATATATATATATATATAATATATATATAATAATATATTAATAGTTATATAAATATAATATTATATATATATATTATATAGCTATATATATATATATATATATACTTAAGTTATTTAATTATTATTATATTTAATATAATATAATAATATATAATATTATATATATTAATAATTATAATAGATAATAAAAGTAGTAATAATGATATAAAATATATTAGTAATAGGAAAAAAATATATATAATGAATACAATAATATAATAGGATAATAATATAATATAATATATATATATTAGCTTATATTGAAAATATATGAATAGAAAGCATTACCATTAACAATTGGTATAAACAATTGTGTTAAATATTAGTGTTTCGTACTCTCATGCTCCAAGATTTGACGCGAGCAAAAATTTTAGCATATAGTCAAAGGTGAACAACTACTCATACTAAACTCGTTCTTTCTATATTTGAGATAACTCTTTTATCCAGATCACAAATTATTAAGATCAGAAAAAATACTCAACTCAAGATTACTCTCTCCAAAAAATCCTCCCCGGTCAAGATAGAGATAAACTTCACAAGGAAAAGCTGCGAATTGAATTTCGATCACATTTTCGCACTAAAACGAAGAGTCAGAGGCAATTGTAGAAAACGCGCTGGAAAAAGGCTGTGACTAAAAATTCGCCTACGAAGAGAGAAAGTATCTCAACAGAAGGGACTTTTATTACTTTACTTTATTTTTTAAATTTGAATAATCTCTTCTATGTTGAATAAAAATATCATTTAAAATATGGATTTCTAATTAACCTCCCTCTTATATAGGGTGCTCTGCCCTCTCAAAAGAACTCACCCAAATATTTAGCAAGAGTCCTTCCCGGATATAATATTTTGGTGAATACCCGGAGAGTAGAACAACTACACGCAGAACTTTCTCAATCACACTGCCTTCCTGTATTATTCCTCACACATTGAAAAATCACAAAAAAAAACAACGAAGAAAAGAAAAAACTTATAAATAATACTAAAATTCCCTATCAGAACTCTCGAAGAAAATGACTCAAGCAAACGAACATTATCGATACCGGACTTCAATTCTTCATTTCTAATTTTGGATTAAGGGTCATCTTTTCACAACTCACAGTTCGAGGATTCATTTGTGGGGGTCCCCATAAAACATTAAGAAAACACTTATCACCCTTTACCGGTAATGAAAATTTTCTTTCATCATCAACAGAGTATTGGATTATGGGCAGAAACATCCTTTTTGGATTCCAATCTAGCTAACCTCTGACATTTTTCGAATTTCTAAATGGTTCCTCTGTGACCTCGCTCCGTTTGGCTTAACTGGGAATGAAAGAGAACTGTTTTCAAATAAAGGACCCTCCAAACTTCCCCTCCAAAAGGTTGCAATTTCGCTCTACATTGTATACTTTCCTCTTACGGTATGCTGATTTTTCAATCCTAAATTTTTCAAGTTTGATTATGTGGGCAGAAACTCATATTTTATATTGAAATCCAACTCAAACGCCTAACTCGTAATTCCTTTTCGAATTCTAGAGAGTGGTTCAAAACCATTTGACCACCTCATTTAATGCTGGTTCCCTTTCTATGTAATGAAGAAATCTTTCAAATCAAAGGCACCCTAAATCTCTCCAAAAATTTTCCATTCTTCAAATTGATAAACTATCCATATTACGGTATGGAATTTCTTTCATTCATTTTTATAGTTTGGATTATGGGCAGAAAACTCATTTTTGAATTCCACTATTTTGAATTCCACTACGACTTTGATTCCTTTTCGAAATCTAAATGGTTCTGTGACCGCTCCTCTTATGTATTGAAAAGAAATTTTTCAAATAAAGGACCTAAAATTCAAGCAACTTCGTCTCTAAATATGTCAAGCAATGTTTTTCTCTCGTAACTACGACTTTGAAAACTACGTGCGCTAACACATATGAGACCAAATCCATGGATACATAGAAGACGTCCCTATACTAGCGGACCTTTCATTGTGAGTTGGAACGGGTTTCGAGACAAATGTGGCCCTAATTGTAAACCCTCTGTGAACTACATTCAAATTGTTATCATATCAATAAATAGTAATAATGTATTAACATTTTTGTAACTTATTAAAAAATGTTTGTATGTTTGTTTTAATCTAACGGAATATAACCAAAATATGCTTATGTTTAAATGCCACATTTTTAAATTTTCTGTATTATATAACATATTGCATTTTTATGTGTATTCAATATTTGTAAATAATGTTTACGATCTATTCGGATGTAACGCGGAGTTTTTAGGCTCGTATTTGAATATTTACATGTCTTGTATATTATTTTTTTTTTGCCTTCAACTGTTTATATGTCTACTGCTTATGTCTTACGGACATAATTAGATATTTTTGACATTTGAAAGATAAACAATATTATGTAGTTATTATTTCTTGTATATAATTTATTATAATCTACATACCCTTTCCCTTCCTCACTCCCGTGTTTTAGTCCCGACAGGTAAGTAATTGTAGCATTCATTACAACTTGTAAAAATTTTAAAAAATTTATGTTCGTACTTTATGCTAAGATTTGCCGCGAGCAAAATTTTAGCTAAGTCAAGTGGTAAAATCACTCATATACCCAAATTCTTCGTTCTATATGAGATATACTCTTTAATCAGATAAATTATTAAGAGAATTACCAGAAGACATATCTCACTCAAGATACTCTCTTCAGAAAATCCTCTCCGGCATAGAGATGCACCTAACCAACTTACAAGGAACACAGGCTAGTCGACTTTGAATTTTCGAATCACAAAATTTTCGCACTAAACGAAGAGTAGAGGGCCAATTGTTGGAAAATTCGCGCTGGATAAAGCGCTGTGACTTACCAACTATACATGAAATCGAAAAGCCGATTTAAACTTCTGAAAACTAATGAAGACTTTCTTTAACGTTTTTTGAATATACTCTTCTATGTTGATAAAAATAATGATTTCAAAATGTTCTAAATTACCATACCTCTTATATAGGAGTGCTTGCCCTTAAAATGAAACCACACTTAGCAAGTCCCTACCCTATATATATTAATATATAATATTATTAATATAATATATATAATATTATATATATAATATTATTATATATATATATTATAATTATATATATATATAATTATATATTAATATTAATATAATTTATAATATATTATGTATAATATTATAATTATTATAATATATAAATAAAATATATAATAGTGATATATAATATACTTAATATTATTATTATTAAATGAGGTGAAAAATATGTTACAAGATATGTAATTTGATAAAGTTGCTGGTTGCTCTAAGTTCATAGATCACCAATAAATATAATATGTATTAGGATATCAGTTGGTTATGTATTATTAAATAATATTAATATTAATTATATATATATATATTCACTATACCTATAGGGGAGGTATTAGATATAATATACCATTCATCTACCCAGACTCACTAATAGAAGCAAAAGAACCAAAAAAAAATATTTGCCTATTTGACATTGCGCACATCTCTATATGTGCAAATGCTTCGCATCCCATTAACCATAATTCAATCATATTTCCACTAAAGATCGATTAAGTAGAAACCCTCCGTTCAAGATTTTCTCTTTGAGCAAGAGTGGAAAACATTTGAACGTCCTTCAAAATGACTTCGAAGGTAAGTAATCTGGAAAGCAGAATCAAAGCTCTAATTATCTTTAGAATAAATAAATTATTAAGTTTTCACTTATTAAGAGTTTTGGGTTTTGAACCCTTATAAAAGTAATTAACTCGTATTGTTTATATTATTTTATCACACCCTCTTATTTACTAAAACAATATTTATTTTGGATAAACAAATTAACATATTCATAAATAAAATCGCCAGGCACAGAGAGGTCTTTACTCATATGGTATCTGCAAGACTTAAAACAGTTCAAGTTAATATGAATATTTGAAAAACAGCTGCAGAATATGATATTCTCACGGGTAAAAAAACTTTTTAAATTGTAACACGTAAAGAGCAATGGATGAGTAAAATTGAGTAAAGTTTGGAATTATATGAATTCTAGGATAGTAGAGAGAGGATGAAACTGTAGGGTGAAGAGCCCCACGATATCTCTTCAGAGGAGAAGACATGGAGGTATATTGTAATTCTGAAGCTATAATCAGGATGATGCACCACGAGCAGAGGTAGTTTGGAGAGAATCAGTCAGTAATAGCTTGAGAATTGATAAGGAAAAATGTGCTAGACTTCCCGCTTCTAAGAAGAGTTCTAAGTGCTTAACCACTTCAGATTTGTGATACAAACTTCACACTAGGATATAAGGCATCCCTATACAAAGAGTGATTTTTACAGAGTGTATACAGTGGTGTGGTGTGATAAGCTTATAAAAAAAACGCCTCAGAATACTTAACCTTCCGAAAACTTATATAATGGGAAATGCAACTTGATATTCCTGGCAAGATCATGAGGAATATATATATATATATATATATATATATATATATATATATATATATATATATATATATATATATATATATATATATATATATATATATAATATATATATAATATAATATATTAGTAATATATATATATATATATAAATTATATAACATTAATGACGGAGGAAAGTTTGAGTTGTGTGGTTTAGAAGAGGTAATTATATGAAAGATTATATAAAAAAATAGATAAAGGGATGGAGGGTTTATGGAATTAAATCAACCTTGAGGTCTCTACAACATTTGGAAATTAGAGAAAGATCAAGTCAAATGCACCAAGGTCACCATCCTGTGAAGGTCTACTTAAGGTTATGTGTGATGCTTTTAAAAATGGAAAAAGTAATGAAAGGTGATTTGTCATCATAAGAGTGGGCAAGTAATGTGGTGACGGTCAGAAAGTGAATAGTAGAAAAAGAATAGTATAGAGAAAAACACTATTGTTGACATATTTATAGGGCTAATGGCGACTGTCTGTAACATCTGCTTTAGATGTTAAGAAAAGGGAATGTTTTTGAATTGTGGAAAACTTTATCATCTTTCCCTAGAATCAATTTCTTTCATTAACAAAAATATATTACCTCATCATTACTAACAGACTAAATTTACATAAAACTATTAAAAAATAAACTAATTTTAAACTAAAGAAAAAAAGCAATTCTTAAATTTTACATTTTAATCAGTTAAACATTTTCTTAAAATATCGATGATTATTATTAATATTATATGTTAATCGAAGTAGACGCAAAAGGAAAAAGTCCCAAACATTTTTTTCCAAAATCTATTAATATGTCTTCGGCCACAGCAAAGAATTAACTAAAATGCATAACGCGGAGTATCAAGAGTCAGAGAGGAGGTCCTTACGGAAATCAAATTGACGACCGCAGGAAAAAACAGAACATTTAAGATGCTTCAAAATATTTCTGTTAATGATAGATTCGAAATCTTTGGTAGGAAGTGAGCATA